>JARHVA010004528.1:540000-850000 GCA_037957365.1 Torreya grandis | reverse complement strand
ATTTTAACCTATTGGTTAATAACTCAATTTACTTTAGATGATACATTTAGTTAGGGATCATTAATGTTGAATTAATTTAGTTATGAAATTAAAAATATAACCTATTTCTAGTTAACCATAAGGGGTTGTTACAACTCTAGGGTTCCTAATGCCTCAAAAATATACTATGGATCATAATGAGATATGATGAAAGCATGTGGGGTATTTTGGAATTGTGAAAATGTTTACCTTGTGTTTGATGGATGTCTAACCCATTGGTGACACTTTTTAGTGTTTGTCTAGCCCAAAGAGGACCAAAATGTAGGATATTTAAGAGGATATTCCTCATCCTCTAAAGATATTCTAAGAAAAGGATGAGGAGAGTCCTTATCACTACTATCATTATCAAAAGTAGAATAAGAATCTAGATCATTTTAAATTTATTCAAGTGAATTTGAATATTTATAACTATCATCAAACCCTATTTCATCTAAAGAAGGAGTGTCATGTGAATAATATGTAGGAATCTCTTGAAAGAGAAAACTCCTCTTAATGAATAACTCATGAGTGGTAGGATGGAGGAACATGTGTCCCTTGACACCCTCATGATATCCAATGAAGATGTAAGGTTCAATTTGAGGTTGCATTGCTTTATGTTTCTTCTTTAGAATGTTGGCCATAGCAGGAGATCTAAAACTCATAAGTGATTCACTATGGGTTTTTGACCACTCCAAGATTAATAAGAGTGAATCCCTTCAATGTTTTATGAGGAACTTGTTTCTAGATATAACATGCATAATTGATGGCCATGACCTAATACTGAGGTGTATGATACATGGAATGTAGCATATAGTTTTCTGTTTCCTTCATGGCCATTTTTTTATTCTCTACAAAACCATTCTACTAAAGACTATATGGAACTATCCATTTTAGTTCAATCTCATCTGAAGTGTAGAATTATTCAAAATGGTTACTAACATACTTACCACCATTGTTGATGTTCAAAATCTTGATGAGTTTACCTAGCTATTTTTCTACAAGTGCCTTGAGGTCCTAAAAGTAATCAAAGACCTCATATTTTTACTTAATAAAATACACCCATGTATACCTTAAAAAGTCATCAATGAAAGTAAGCATGTATTTAGTCTTATTGAATGAATGTATTAGAAATGGACTAACAATATCACTATGGACATGTTTTAATATTTGTTCATCTTTTCATAATTTTCCCTTTTCATACTTCTCTTTAGGATGTTTACCAAGTATGCAACCCTAGGGAAATCCATTATGAAAATAAACTCATGGTAACCCTGAAACCATGTCATGATGACTAAGATGGTCTAATCACTCATGCCATAATTTACTCACCCCATGTAAATGAATGAGTAGTGAAGTAGAAGGTTGATTAGGATAAAAATGTGATAAAGTATAAAATCATGGATGGTGATCTATTTTTATCAAATTCAATAATGGACACACTTCCCACTTTCCTAATAGACATTAAATTAGGTGTGAACTCAACTCTCATGCTTGAACTAATGTGAGTGATCTGATAAACAAATAGAACATTGGTGGATAATGAGGGAACACAAAACAAATCATGAAATGTCCCATCAATCACTTCAACATATCCTCTCCCACTAATTTATATGGTAGTATTAGTACTCAGCAATATGGAAAGCATAAAACAAGGCTTTAAACACAAGAACATGTCATGTGTTGAAGCCATATGGTGTGATGCACCAGAGTCAATAAACCATATGGAAGGGTGGGATGAAACTATAACAAGTGCCTTACCCTTATCTTTTCCCTTTTTATTGTATTTGACCTTAGAATAATCTTGTGCTAATGAATTATGATTGGAAGAATCAGGGATATTGATGTTGTGTTTATCAAGCAACATAGTCAATTGTTCAATCTATTTCTTCATGCATTTAGATTTATCATGACCAATTTTTTTGTAGTAGGAACACATGAGTCACTCTTTCTTAGGTTTCTTATCTAAATATGAGGACTCTCTTGATGCTTTGTACTTAGAATCAGATATTTGATACTTTATTTGATTTGGGTCCTTATATTATTTCTTTTCCTTACTCTTAGAAGCCTTATATTTTTCATAACTCACAATTAAGACATGCGATTTAGATAAATTCATTGTACCCATTTGAGTAAGCTTATATTTATACTAAGTTAATTTAGAAGTAAATTCATCCGAGGACATCATGGTCCATGTATCTCTAATGGCATTCTTGGTGGCATGGAAGGTAGAAATGAAGATTGAACAGTCAGATCCAAATTTGGAAAGGATGTAAAGAATCAATTGATCATTTTTTTTTCAATGTTTCACTATTTCAATTGTAACTTGAGTGATTTGAAATTTTGAAGAAGTCCTTTATAATTGCAAATTCCCTTGATTTTAAACTAATGAGCTCATTCTTCAACTCATGACCTATCATTCTGTCCTACTACACAAAGATTTTTTCCAATGTGGTCTAGAATTCATTAGGAGTAGTTATAGATTCAATATGGAAGAGCAAGTCAGGAAACATAGATAGGCATAGTAGGTTGTAAGCTTCATCACTTCTATTAAACCACTTTACCTTCTCTCCATCAACAATGTACCCATCATGATTCAGTGTAAAGGTAAGTATAGCGAATTGGGGGAAAAAAAGAGGTCTTAAGTGGACATGTTTTTCCTAAAAAACATGAAACCTTAACTTTACTAATTATTTGAGATATATACACTGACAATTTGAATTTGTTATAGGAATATTAATTGTAGCATTTCAAGTCTAGTTTATAAACTACTCTTTCTTTATGAAATGGTTATATATAAGTAGGTTAAACATCATAAATTCAAATAGTTGGTACTATGTTTTAGATAAATCATACTAGATAGTTATCCATGTGCCCCACCATTTTTTTAGCATGATTTGCTTTTATTTAAACCCTTAGTAGAAATCTAGGTAAGATCATATAGTTTACAACATATATTGTTTTAAAATGTACTTATTGACTATATTATTTTACTAATTAATGTATATCCAACCATGGACCCCACTAATTACCTCAAAAAACATCAAATTTTATATTTTTATTTTTTTAATGTGTACAGAATTAGGTCTAGCTTGTAACCACATGTTTTTTTTCTAGTTTGGATCAATGAATCAAAAGATAAATAAATAAATATGAGAATGGATAATTGTGGAATATAACACTACAAAATACATAGTAAATAAATATAGATAAAAATCTTAAAGCAATGAAAATATAAAATAAAACATATATATATATAGAGGAGACTTAGTCGATATTGCAGTAGTATTTTCAATGAAAATTTTGATAAAATGGATAATGTTTGGCATGGGAAATGTTGCATTTTTTATTGTTAGTAGAAAACACGCATTGTGTTGCATGTCCATGCCTAAGACTCAAGAATCCAAGATATTCCCAAACCCTAAGGAATGTGTTTGAAATGTCAAACTAAATAACAACATACATATAATTATGGCATATGTAGAACTACCACATATACGTAACTATTGTGTACATGAAACTATTACGTATGAGAAATATTGTGCATACATTCCATGTATGTATTTCACTATATTATGGCATGGACTTAGAATATTAAAGAGGTATTAAAATTAAAGTTTTATACATCAATAAAATGTAAACAAGTAATTTAGATTATAATCTTGATGTCATTGGCTCAGCTAAATATACTTGTGACTAAAAATTTGACTTTGGGCACAATTAGACCTAGTATCATCTTGAATTGAAAAAATCAATCAATTAGGCCAATAAGTAATGTGATTTACACTTAGTAAATCCCTATGAACATAATTATTACTCTAAAGGATGTTAAGTGAGGTTAAATTAATTGGTTTAAGGTTTAGGGAACTTATAATTTAGGGTATATAAGGTTTATGCTTTAGGTTATAAGGTTCAATAAAGAATTCAGTAGGGCATAAAATGAATTTATTTTTATTGGAAAATTATTTGTTTATAATTTTAAGAATTTACAATTTATGGTTTATGGTTTTGGCTTAGATTTTAGGATTTAGGGAACATGGTTTATGTTTTAAGGTACATAAGGCCTAATCGCAAAGGCAATTAGGGCCAAATTGAGATCCTTAAACCTATTTATGACTATAGAATGTGATTTTGGTCTTAATTGGCCCGTATGTCATCATATATTGAGTGAATTAGTCAATTGCACTAATGAGTGATGTGATTTAGGTCAAATTGAGCCTTGTGAACCTAATTGAACATTACTTTAAAAGATGCTAATTATGGATAAATAATTTGGTTTAGGTTTTATAATTTAGGGTTTAAGGTTTAGATTTTTAGGTATTTATAAGATAGGGTTTAGGGTTTAGAGTCTAATCATGAAGTTAATTGAGGATAATGTGAGTTGATTGAACCTAGATTTGTGATCACAATGTGTTTTTGGACATAAAATTTATGTTTTAGGATACATTAGGTCTAATAAAAAATGTAGTTGGGGCCAATTTGAGCTCTTTAAACCTGTTTGTGACTAAAAAAAGCGATTTTGGGCTCAATTGGCCCCTAGGTCACCATATATGGAGTAAATTAGTCAATTAGAGCTAAATCATTTGGTTTTCAAGGTTTAAATTTTAGGTTTTAGGGTTTAGGGCTTATGGTTTAAGGTATATACGACATATTATTTAGGATTTATGGGATAATCACAAAGGGAATTGAGGATAGTTTGATCTGATTGAAACTATCTATGACCATAATGTGTTTTTGGGCATAGGTTTTATGTTTTATGGTGAATAATGTCTAATTTAAAAGGAAATTGGGGCCAATTTAAGCTTCTTCAGCTTATTTGTGACTATATAGTGTGAATCTTAGCTAAATTAGCCCCAAGGTCAACACAAATTGAGTAAATTAGTCAATTGGGGAAATGAGTGATCCAATTTGGGCAAAATTTAGCCCTATGAACCTTATTTTTACTATAAAGTATATTAATCACATAGCTAAATCATTTGGTATAGATTAGAGGGATTAGATGTTTAGGTATATATGAAATAGGGTTTAGCATTTAGAATCTAATTATGAAGGTAATTAAGGATAATTTAAGCTGATTGAACTTATTTGTGACCGTAAAGTTTTTTTTTAGCATAGGGTTTATGTTTTAGGGTTCATAAGGTCTAATCATAAATTTAATTGGGTCTAACTTAACCTCCTTAAACCTATTTATGACTACATAATGTGATTTTGTGCTTAATTGGCCCCTAGGTCACCAAAAATTGAGTCAATTAGTGAATTGGGGAAATGAGTGATGTGATTTTTGCCAAATTGAGCCTTGTGAACCTAATTATTAATGTAAAATATGTTCATTGGGGATAAATCATTTTTTGAGGATTTTAAGAGTTTAAAATTTGTGGTTTTGGGTTTCAAGAGCTTAGGTCTTATGGATTAGTGTTTAAGGTGTACATCAGGGTATAAGTTAAGGGGTTTAGGGATTAGGGTTTAATATTCTTAGATTTTATGGATTATAATGTATAATTTAGGGTATATGGTCTGATCGTGAAGCCAATTAAGGATAATTTGAGTTGATTGAACCTATTAATGAGTACATAATGTGTTTTGGGTTTTATTATCCCCCACGTCATCATATATTGAGTGAATTAGTCAATTGGGGAAATTAATAGTGTAATTTGGGATAAATTGAGCCCTTTTAAAATGATGTTAATTGGGGTTTAAACAATTGGTTTAGAGCTTGAATATTTTATCATTTACTGTTTAGGGTCACTAGGGCTTAGGATTTAGGGTTAGAGTTTAAGGTATATGGTTTATGGTATAGGGTACATAGGGTTTACGGCATAAGGTTTAAATAGTATAAGGTTTAGGGTTTATGGTTTACAACTTGGGGTTTGAGGTTTAGGGTTTAGGGTCTATAATTTTGAGTCTAAATGATGTTCATTAACAAGCTCAAATGATTGGTTGAGGTTTTTAAGAGATAATGATTAATGAAACTTAGGGTTTCTAGGGCTTAGGATTTAGGGAGTAGGGTTTAATGTTTAGGGTATAGGGTATAGGGTTTATGGCTTAATGTTTAGTGTATAGTTTATAAGGCATATGTTATAGGGTATAGGGATTAAGGATTATAGTATAGTGTTTAGTGTTTAAGTTATTTTTCACATACACTAAATATAGAATATGTAGTACTATTACATATTCATTTCTTTCATTAGTAATAAAAAACATTAAATATTGTTTTTTACTTCAAGAGTACTATCCCCTGCTCTTTTGTAATTTGCACTTTGTAGGTCTAGTTTCAAATAATTATAATGTTTTACACACCCTAAAAATCATAAATCATTATCTACTCACATGGTTGACTAACTAGTACATAAGACTATTCTTAATTATTTTGGAATAATCAGATTTATGTCCCCACATGGTACTTCACATCAAGCAAGTATGTTTTGTAATAATTAGATTATTGTCCCCACCCTCAAAAGATGAAAACTTTATGCAGTCATGGGTGATTAATTTCATAGTAGTGGGAAGAATAAGTCAAAGGACAAAATAATTAATGAATTAGAAGTGGCAAGAGAAAAACAAAGGTAGTAAATGAAAAAACTTTGGGTAGGTAAGTCTACAATCCCTAGTGAATTGATTATCACAAATAATTATGAAATAAACAATGATATTATACCAAAATTTGAAAGTCCAATTGTCAATTCTGATAGTATACCCAATTATAATGTAATGTTTCATTCAATTTTTATTGTTTTTAATTTTGATGATGATGATTTAATATGCATGATGATGTTAATTTCTTGGAAACATGCATTGGAAAAACTACTGATAATGAAACTAATTTAGCAACACCTGTTGGATAAAGTTATAATGAAGAAAGCAATATGGAAACGCCATTGAATAAAGACTATACTAATGAATAAAATAACATGTAAACATCAAATCAATCGAATATATCATTAAAAACACCTCTTAGATTTATAGAATAAAACCAATGTATTTAATTGAAACTAATGAATCCATTCTGAAACCAATGTCTAAAAAATGTCTAATGCCATATGAAAAGAAAATCTACAAGAATTTGGGACTTACACTTTCAATATTTAATCAAAACTCGAAGATACAAATTATTTGTTACACTGATGAAAGTACTTGAGATTAGACCTACAATGAACACCCTAAGACTAAGAACATCTATTTCTGATGGTGTAAACAAGACAGCTATTGAAAATTTTCTTAATGCATACCATCAAGTAGGTGTGAAAAAACACACCAAATATGGTAATGTTTCTTGAGATGTTATTACAACTTATTTGGTAAGTGGTAAAACAAAGAATAAATGATTGATCAGAGAAACAAGATTATATATGCACATAAATTACAAAAAAATAATGAAAGAAACTGTGAGATGTAAAATATTTGATGTTGATGGTAACAATTATTTATGGCCATTCTTTGGTTGACTCCCATGGAAATACAAGGCTATAGTTGATGCCTAGAATATTTAATTGTAGAATTTTTGAAAGATAACACAAGGGCATTACCTAATATTATAGATGTACTAAAATAAGAGTTGGTTCTCATAATGGGAAACACATCCTAAGAATTTTTTGGATATTATTCAAACATAATTGTACTCTAAATTTGTTGAAAAATATCCAAATATTTCTATTAGTCAAAGGTATTTTGAAATGGTCAAACTCTTCTATGTGAAAATCAATCACACATGCACTACTTTTTGTTGTAAGAAAAATGTTATGATATTTTTCATCATGTTCATTATACTTTGCATACTAAAATATTTTTTAGGAGTGTGGAGTGGAAGCACCACCAAAATCTACAAGAGAATTCATTTCAACATTTTTTGTGAAAGACTAAATGGTCAATTATTTTATAACAGTGCATGTTTATATGGAAGTTGAAAAATTTGTGGTGGATTGCCAAAATTGGAAGCCTTTACCCATGAGGAAATTGCACATATAATTGGATGAGAATTGGTTGGTTTTATTAAATATGTAGCAACCCCATTCGGTTAGACATAGAAATAAATAATTTTTTTAAGACAAATATACTATAAATAAATTACACCATGAGATATAAGTAGTGATCATACAAAATACTCTAAGTGTGTTAAATATAAATAAGAATATGACATATAATAGTCACTGAACACTATCAATGTATGAAAATGCATCATAATACAATCATAGAAAGTAATTACAAATAGCCAACCATTACTAGTATAATACACAACCACTGTTGTCAATCCATAGTAAATAGGTAATTACAATTCTTCATGATAATGTTTTTAATAATAAATACAATATAATACAATGTACTTAAATAATATACATGGCTTGTCAGTGCATGATTTCCTTAGATTCTCTAGTATTTGTGGCAATCTCAAGTGTCAACTCAATAGTAGTACTATTCTGGGGAGGGAGAACATCATCTGAGTGATTTACCACACCAACCAAGGACCAATGATCCCTCATAATAATCCCATTAGGGAATGGTCCTCCCTTCATGGATGAGTATATGGTGATGGCATGAGAATCTAGAGAGACAATTAAGTACCCATGTGTTATATAATTTCTAATGCTAAACATGGAGTGTATCATAAAAAACCCATTTTATTGCAAGATATCACACAAACATGTAAATGATACTCATGAAATGATAATGTCTCACTAAAAATATTTGTTATAACATTTTAAGAATATTAAATAATAGTGATATATAGATCAATAAAAATTCATACAAACTACTTGATTGGATTGCCTTCATCTGGCATTGTGATGTTAATACACCAATGAAGTTCATCTCACTCCTTAATTAGTATTAGCAATGTAAGATTGGTAAAACATAATTTAACCACAAGATTCATACAATTAACATCCTAATATAAATCATTTTAAATATCATCTTAAACATAGGATTAATTAAAAGCATACATTTATTCCTTCAAATGTATGAATGAATCTTATATTATTATCTATACCGTACTATAATTAATGACTGCAATTAATACTATCTGAGTAAAATACACTTTTAACTATATATTCCAATTACCACAACTATTTTCAAAACATATTACACCTTATGATAACCCATATTACCATAGTCTAGTATTCTAAGAGATAACTAATAAGAACCATGACCAATGTAATAAAGCAGTCATAAATCCATGGAAATCATAAGCTTCTATACAAGTAGCTAGATATAAAAATGCAAGTCATAGTTCCCATGGAACATAATAATATTATATAATATCATTATTTAAAATATCAAGGGTTTTATGCACACATACGTAAAGTCCTACTAACTATCATAAAACATGCTTTTCAAAGTAATAACCAACCTGCATATATTTAATAAGTCAAATGTAGGTTTGAGTCTAGACATAAAAATTATAGCATGAACCACCCAGGTATAACATACAATTAGACTATATTTTTCAAATAAAATACCATTTATGACATCCCATAATATCATAGTTCATTGTAAATAAGCACATTACTTAATCACAAACAACCATTCTCACAATTTTAAGAATCAAATGTCCATAATCTTAAATATCAATGAAGTAAGTAATTTTATACCACGCAGGTAAAAGTGCATACTATAAATCATAAGAAAAATAACTTATAGGCATACATCATGATGCACTAATATATGTTATATATGTCTAAACACTTATGCCTCTTAATTTACTTATAATGTGTAGCACTCACCAGATTTCATTACTGTATGCATATAAATATCAACAATCAGTCATGTTAATTCATTTAGGTGACTTATTACACTTTTTGGAGGTTCTGTACATGCAATTATAGTATACTGTCCTTTGGGACTCTATGGCTTATTTCACTAGCCAAAGTTTAGGATTACAAGCATGCATTTTAATGTATATGTATGTATGTATAAGAGCATCTATATGCTCATGTAGACATAATTTGTATATTTATGCACCTTGCATAACATATACTACATAATACATATGTTTCATACTAACATTATTCTTCATTTTTCTATTCCTAAATCAATAATCAGGGTCTATCACCGAATTTTACCATTTTTTAAACCCTTATTATTGTTTGATTACTTCCAAATGATGAATTCCATTTAACAATCAGGGATAAATCTCATGATAGAAATTTCCATTTAATAGATCAAATATATAATGGAAACTCAAGTCAATTAACTCAACTCAAGAGTAGTAATGCACTAGTAAGCATAGACTACAATAATAACCTCTAGATCATGGTTATTCAGGTTATTCAAACTCAATTATTACTCTACTAGGTTTAATGAGTACCATATTATTCATATGAAATTATTAATACCAAAAATTAATAATAATATATAAAATATAGCTATTAAATTAAAAATATGTCTATTACATAGTAAATTATATATATCATTGCAATATCTACTTAAACATTTTAAAACATTTATCCATGTAAATTATTATTTAGAACCTCAGAATGTAACAAAATGGAAGGGTAAGGAAAAATAAGGACCCAAAATCTATCTTGTGAAACACCACTTGTAAAATTTCTATGAGGGAATTTACAATTCTAAATTTTATCTCTTGCACACTAATCAAAATACAACATGCATCTTGATAATATGGTAGTCCTCTCTCTTGTTATTTGGTGTGCATAAGAGGACATTATTACTTGAGATTTACCATAACATAATGATCTCATATGGCCTACCATCATGTGGCCTCTTTTAGCATTTATTCTTATGTTTAAAATTTCCCATCTATCATTACAAAAATAGGTAAGAAAGCATGTATACTTAAAATAGTTTGATGATATGGATGGTTCTGAACACACTACACTATTGCATTTATTTTTATCCTTCCTAAGATATGCATAGTTCAAATTATCATTGGAAGAAAATATGCATATATTTTTTAGTTAAAATTTTAAAATAATAATTTTAAATTCTTTATTACTATAAATCTTTTTGGAAGTGATTGGATCTTTTCACATTGCACTGACATGTGATTCCACTTAAAATAAGATTTCCATTCATCAAATCTCAAAGAGAGTTCTTTCAAATTACTATCATGTATTCTCTTACCATCATTCTTAGTGGACATTATACATAAACAATTCTACTTTATGTTGGCTACATTTACTATACCATATATTCATGATCAGATCCTTAACAACTCAATCATGTTTGTAGCTATTCTGGTTTATGGTTTTATAAAATTGGCATATTTCTCTTTGTATGTGTCCTTTTACATTTGAAATGTCATATTCAAATTCTTCGATCTAAGGTCTATTTTTTGTTTGGAATACACTAAAGTTTTACATTTATTTTGCTCAATAGGATATTTGTTCTCTTCTTAGTTGGAATGTTTTCAAAGTAATTACAAAAAGTTTAGCTAAGTATGATGCTCAGAAGGTTGGCAAAGCCAAAATTCTTGGTAAGAAATGGGTGGAGGAGAAAGCCACAAAAAATAGCATCACAATTATATTGTAATAAATACTTCTTAAAAAACTACACCCTTGATATAAGTTGTTGCACTTTAATTTTACATGATGAGTTTATATTAATTATCATGAATTGTTGTTCTTTAAATACCACTAGTAGAAGTAATTTGATTCAACACAAGGGCATCAACATACAGAAAAAAGATAGTAATTTACTATTTTAGATCCTAACTAGAAACTTCCTATGGTATGGCACTAATTACTATGGTAGATTTCTACACTCAGAATTTAATAGGGGATTCTAAGTTAGTTAATAATTGGCACTATATATTTAAAGCAAAAATATGCCAAGATCACCCAAGTTTATTTGCAAAGTTAATGACCAAGTTTGTTGGAAACCAAATCACTATGTTTAACTTTTCAAATGATCCAATATATCCATAGTTTGCTGCATAAGAAAGGTGGTATGTATATAAATATAATTTGGTATATATAGATCAGTGGTTAGTGAGAAAATCACTAATGATAAAAGGCTCTAAGTTTTTATATGTAGGTTGTTAGTGTTTTATAATCCTTCCTTGAATGTGAAGGTCACTCGAATATAGTCGATCAAAAATATAAAGTATATATCCTATAGTAATTATTTATATGAGCATACAAATTACAAAAAATCTATGTTTTATAATAACACAAAATTTAAGGCTTTGTTAACCTAGAGTTTCCTATTATTCCTCTGTTGGATTGTTTTTCTTCCCCCTCCTCTGTGTGCTATGCCTTTCTCTCCCTGTACTATGCCTTTTTTCAAAAAATTGCTTCTGATCCTCCTTTTTTATAATCTCCCTTTTATGATAAGGGGTGGAGTCCCTTTTTTTCTTTTTCTTATTTTTGCTTATTTTGAGAATTCATTCTCTTTTTCTTATTTTTCCTCTAAGATATTATCATGTTTTATTTTGATTACAATAATAAATCATTTCACTACTTAAATTATCAACATTTTTATAATAAGGATTTAATGATAATTTCATAAATCAATAATCCAATTTTAATCTAAATATGCAATCTAAATTTTACTAGAATTTAATGATCAAACACGTAAATCATGTAAAAAAAGTATCCATTAATCCATTTAAACTATACTAGTAAACCAAGAAAATAAGATACTTAATGCAAGTAGAAATAAACACACTATGTTACCCATTTCATTATGCATTTCTAACATGTACTAACTACTGTGATGTGTGCAAGGTTCTAGCCAATTTCTTTATCATCCTCTAATATCTCCAACTACATCACCTTCTTTAATGATAATCTCCCTCTATCACACTCTAATAGATGAGTTATCCTGCATCAACCTCTCAACAAGTAGATAGTTAAACCATCACATCATGATATACATACATCATAAAATGTAGCTAAAATAACACATCAACATGTTCTTAATGTAAACACATATACTACAACAAACTCATAGCAATTTAAACATGTAATCTAGTCAATATCCTACTATCTCATAACAACATATATCTCAAATCTTAGTTAAAAATAGCCAAATCCAAATATTTTAACTATAGATATCCATAGATAATCTAGTAAGTTTGTTTGGCGAGGAATCAGTATGTAACATCTTTCTCCCCTAAATCTAGTCATCATCCCAGATGACTCTTATTCCAACATAAGTTTTAAATTAAAAACATTACTCAGCAAAGAAATAACATGGTATTTAATATCAAATTAAGCACATAAATTTAAAATTTGCCTAAAGAATTCATCATAGTTTTCCCAAATAGCATTGTCCTTAGAGTATTGGTCCCATAAGACCCTACTCTATGACATCTCACTATTATGCAAATAAAGTTTGTGAGTGTCACTTACTTTAAATAGTTCTATCATGACCACCTTGGGGTCTAGAAATAGTAATATAAACCTATACACTATAAGACCAACCACTTACAATACCTCAAAGGGCCCCACATATCTTGGTGAAAGTTTCACTAACTTCTCAAAAACACATGAGAACATCATAAAAAGAAAAAATAAATTTCCAAGGAGAGTTCCACAAAACTTTCTATCCCTATCTACTCATTTATATAGCCTATAAAGTTTTTTTCTCATTTTAGAGAAAATTATTTAGGAGTCTGGTAAGAATGATGTATATAAGTTAATACTATCACTACTCTACATAACATCGAGTACGTATAACATGTCAATATTATCACTACTCCATATATCTCTAGACAAGTGTGATAATAAATAGGAACTATAAATACTAAATTTTTAATATATACAAAATTAAAGAATAAATGTTCCACCGTATATATGCACATGGCCATATGACTAAATTTGACATGTCTATTTATCAAATCCTAGATTCGACAAGTCTGTCTATCAAATCTTGGATTCGACAAGTCCATCTATCAAATCCAAACTCAATAACTATTACGTCAAATGTGAGGATAAGTAAGATCTACTCCTATCACTTAATACTTACATTTCTAATTCAACACTCTTCCCTTAAGTATCCATTACTTATTGATCTCCAAAATGTGCACAAGTTTCAATGAATAATTCTAGATGTACCAACATACTACAAGTAAAATCATACAATCATTCTGTAATTGAATTAAGTTACCACTATCCAAACATAAATAGTATCATATTTCATAGCTTAACCTATGGTGTTATATTCATGTTTAAAATAAAATAATGTTAAAATAAACATAACATACAAAGGCCATGTATCACACCATCCTCAAAACCTTATAAAAGAATAAGAGAGATAATGCCTCCCTAATTGCTCGATTAGTACACAAAAAGTTAAAATTTTATCTCAAACTTTAGATTGACAAAATCTTTCATACATCATATACCCTACTTAATTCTAGAAAAAGGTACGTAATTTTTTTTTTAAAATGATTTAAGCAAAAATAATATTATCAATCTAATCAAGTGTATATAATAACATAATGATTATAATCAACTTGTAATTCTTAATCTAAAATTAATATAAATTCAAGGTTTGCAATACCACATGGTCTATGTTCACATGTTAGATAAATTAGTGACTCTAAAATATCATAATTATAAAAATATAGAACTAACATCTCAGAAACAAAACTCTTAAACACCCTCACATGGTGAAAAGAAAACACTGCAACTCAAGTTTCCAAATTACTAATCACTTACCACTCTTGTATGAGCAGCATCATAATCTGCTTCCATAACCTGAAGGAAAAATTTTAATCACTTAGATGAATCAATACATCCAATCCTACAACTTCTCTAAACAATAATTAGATGACACTATCCTAGAAACTTAAGGGAAAAAGGTCAAAACAACATTTTAGAAATAAGTTTCCATTTAAGAGAGCACCAAATCAACATCATGGAAACATGAATCCATTCAATGGTTTATAATTATGTCAAAGTTAAGTGAGGGAGTGACAACTCACCTTGACGTTAATTATGTAAGATGACACTTCTTCCTAATCCACATAGACATAAGGGTGTCAATCCATAACAACTCCTAACACATAGGAGTTTTAAACTAAGACATCTACACTTTATTACAAGAAAATTCCCACTGCACTAGGTGGTACCAAACTAAAAATGGTCTTATAGTATTTCCCATTCCTATGATTATTGTATATAAGACACAAAACTAAAACACATATACTTAAGTGAGAAGCATCCCATGCTTTCTGAACACTCACAAAATAGAACATAAATTCAAAAAGTGACTTGGTTATTCAAGGTGTTCAATCTAAGTTTATGGTAGGAATATATTTTTCATGACTCAATAATTATGTTATGCACTTACCTACCTAAATATATTACACAACCATAACCATTGAGACACTCAATAAACCAACCCTTTAAAAACTCTGAGAATGTATGAGTGCTCCTAAGGTACACACTCAATGTACCACACACATTTCACTATTATACATTTTGATAAATAGAAGGATATGAAAATGCTAATAGACTCATTAGGTCATAGATTTTGAGCCACAGCTCTGATACCACATGTAATAACTCTGTTGCATTAGACATAGAAATAAATGATTATTTTAAAACACATATACTATAAATAGATTATACCATGAGAATCTAATTAGTGATTATAAAAAAATACTTTGTGTGTTAACTTTAAATAATAACATGACATCTAATAGTCACTAAACACTATTAATATATGAAAATGTATCATAATACAATCATAAAAAATAATTACAAATAGCCAGCCATTGTCTGTACAATACACAACCACTATTGTCAATCCATAATAAATAGTAATTATAATTCTCCATAATAATGTTTCCAATAATAAATATAATATAATATAATGTAAATAAATAAGATACATGACTCTCCATAGCATGAGTTCCCCAGAATCTCCAATATATGTGGCAATCTCAAGTGTCATTTCAATAGTAGTACTATTATGGGGAGGGAGATCATCATTTGAGTGCTTTTTTACACTAATCATGGACCAATGATCCCCCATACTAATCCAATCAAGTAATGTCCCTCCTTTCATGGATGAGTAGATAATGATGGCATGAGAATCCATAGAGACAAACAAGTATTTGTATGTTGTATAATTTATAAAACTAAACATAAAATGTATCATAGAAAACCCATTCTATTGTAAGATATTCCAAAAACATGTGAATCATACTCATAAAATGATAATGTCTCACTAAACATACTTTGGCCAAAGTTTTAAGAATAATAAATAATAGTGATATATAAATCAATAAAAATTAATACACACCACTTGATCAGATTACCTTCATCTAGCATTGTGATGCTAGTAAGATAGTGAATCTATCTCACTCCTTACTCAGTATCAACAATGAAAGATTGGTCAAACATAATTTAACCACAAGATTCATAAAATTTACATCCTACTAGAAATCACATCACATATCATGTTAAAAATTAGAGTAATGAAAAGCATACATTTATTTCATTAAATTATGAATGAATCTTACATTATTATCTATCTCATACTAGAAATAATTATTACAATTAATACCATCTAAGTGAAATACACATTTAATTATAGATTCAAACTACCACAATTAGTTTCCAAACATTATACACCCTATAATAACCCATATTACCATAATCTAATATTTTAAGACATAACTACTAAGTACTACAACCAATCTAATATAGCAGTCATAAGTCCATAGAAATCATAAGCTTCTATACAAACAACTAAATATAACAAAGCAAGTCATAGTTCCCAAGAAACAAAATAATATTATATCATAGAATTATTTAAAATCTCAAGGGTTGTATGCACACATACATAAATTCTTATTAACTATAATAAAATATGCTTTTCAAAGTAATAACCAACCTGCATATATTTAATCAGTCAAATGTAGGTGTGAGTCTAGACATAACAATTACAACAAGCACCACCCAGGTATAATATACATTTAGACATTAGTTTTAAAATAAAATACCCTATATGACATCCTATAATATCATAGTTCATTGTACATGAGCACACTATTTAATCACAAACAACTAGTCTCATAATTTCAAGAATCAAATGTTCATAATCCTAAATATCAGGCAAATAAGTAAGTTTATACCACCAATGTAAAACTAATTCTTAGAAATTAGAATAAACATAACTTATAGGCACATATCATGATGCACTAATATATGTTATATATGTCTAAACACTTGTGCATCTTAATTTACTCATAATGTGTACCATTCACCAGTTTTCATTACTATATGCATATAAATATCAACAATCAGTCATGTTATTTTCAAAGAGTCTCATAACCAGGTTATACAATAATTCTTCATTTAGGTGACTTATTACACTTTTTGTAAGTTTCATACATGTAATTAAAGTACCATATCCCTCAAGACTCTACGCTTTATTTCACAAGAAAAGTTTAGGATTATAATCATGCATTTCAATATATATGTATGTATATACTATGTATGTAAGTATAAGAGAATTTATATCCTCATGTAGACATAATTTGTATATTTACACATCTTGCATAACATGAACTACATAATACATATGTTTCATAATAACATTATTATCCATTTTTCTATTCTTAAATCAACAATCAACGTCTATCACTGGATTTTACCATTTTCCAAAACATTATTATTATTCAATTATTTCCAAATCATGAATTCCATTTGACAATTAGAGGATGCATCTCATGATACAAAGTAATTTGAGTACATAAAATATATAAGGTCAACTCAAGTCAATTAACTAAACCCAATAGTCAAACTGTACCAATAAACATAGACTACAGTAATAACCTTTGGGCCACAGTTGTTTGGGTTTTTCAAATTCAACTATTATTCTACTAGATTTATTGAGTATCATAATATTAATGACAAACTATTAATACCAATAAATAATAATAATAATAATAATAATAATAATAATAATAATAATAATAATATATAAGATAAAATTATGAAATTAAAAATATTTCTATTACATAGTGACTTATTTATAATATATCATTTAATATCTACTTAGAAATTTTAAAACATTTAGCCATGTAAATTAAGCTTTAGAACCTCAAAATGTAACAAAATAGAAGGGTTAGGTAAACAAACTAAGGACCCACAATCAATATTATGAATCACCACTTGTAAAAAATCTGTGAGGGAATTTACAACTCTAAATTTTATCACTTACACACTTATGAAAATACGGCATGCATCTTGATATTATGGCAGCGGTCTCTCTTTTTATTTGGTGTGCCCAAGAGGACATTGTTAGTTAAGACCTGCCATATCATGATGATCTCATATGGCATCGCATCACGTGGCCTCTTTCTGTGTTTATTCTTAAGTTGAAAATTCCCCATGTATCATTACAAAAAGAGGTAAGAATGCATGCATACTTGAAGTAATTTGATAATATGTTTGGTTTCGAACACACTACACTATTGTGTTTTTTTTTTTTCTTCCTAAGATATGCATAGTTCAAATTAACATTATAATAAAATATCCATATCATCTTTAGTGTAAGGTTTAAAAGAATAATATTAAAAGATTTAGTATTATAATTCTTTTTGGAAGTGATTAGATATACTAATATTGTGCCGACATGTGATTCCACTCAAAAGAAGATTTTGATTCATTAAAAATCAAAGTGAGTTCTTTAAAATTACTAGCATGGATTATCTTACCATCATTCTTGGTGGATATTATACACAAAATTTTGTGTTTTATGTCTTCTATAGTACTATACCATATATTCATGGTCAGATCCTTAACAACTCAATCATGTTTACAACTATTCTAGTTTTGTGGTTTTACAGAACTGACGTATTTATCTTCATACGGGTCCTTTTTCCTTTAAAATTCCATATTCAAATTCTTCGATCTGAGGTCTATTTCGCATTTGACATACATTATAGTTTTACATTTATTTTACTCAGTAGGATATTTTTTATCTTCTTAGTTGGAATTTTTTCATAGCAATTACACAAGTTTGGCTAAGTATGATGATCAGTAAATTGGCAAATCCAAAAGTCTGAAATACATGGATAGAGGAGAAAGCCAAAAAAAATTCATCATAATTATATTCTAATAAATACTTTTTAAATCACTACACACCTTATATAAGTCACTGCACTTTAATTTTACACGTTGAGTATATGTTAATTATCTTGAATTATTTTTATTTAAATACTACTAGCAGAAGTAATTCAATTCATCACAAGGGAATCAACATACACAAAATATATATTAATTTAATAGCTTAGATCCTAACTGCAAACTTCCTATGTTATGGTGCTAATTATTATGGAAAATTTCTAGACTTAAGATTTAATAGGGGATTCCCAGCTAGTTAATAAATGGTGTTATATATTTAAAGCATAAATATACCCAGATCAACCCATTTTATTTACAAAGTTAATGACCCAATTTTATAGAAACTAAATCTCTATGTTTAACTAGTCAAATCATCCCATATATCCACAATATGTTTCATAAGAAAGTTGGTATGTATATAAATATAATTTGGTATATATGAACCAGTGGTTAATGAGCTAATTGAGGCTAATAAAAGGATCTAAGTTTTTATATGCATTTTTTTGGTGGTTTATAATCCTTACTTGAATGTGAAGGTCACTCTAATATAGTTAATGTAGTAAATAAAGTATACATCCTATTGTAATCAATTTATATGAACATATAGATTACTAAAAATCTATGTTTGGTAATAACACAAAATTTAAGGCTTTACTTCCCTGAAGTTTCTTTCTATTCCTCTATTAGATTTATTTTATTCCCCCTCCTCTGTTTGTTACACATTTATCTCTTGTATTATGCCTTTTTTATTTGAAAAATACTTCTGATCCTTCTTTTTCATAATCTTCCAATCTCCCTTTTATGATAAGGGGCGTAGTCCCTTTTTTTTCTTTTTCTACTTTTTGATTATTTTGAGAATTTCTCCTCTTTTTCCTATTTTCCTCTAAGATATTAATTATAATGTTTTATTTTAATTAAAATAATCAATAATTTCACTAATTAAATTAGCACCATTCATGTCATAAGGATTTAATGATAATTTCATAAATCAATAATCCAGTTTTAATCTAAATATGCAAATCACATTCTAATAGTATTTAATGATCAAATATGTGAATCACACAAAACAATCTCTAATAATCCATTTAAACTATACTAGTAAAAAATTATAATAATCTATTTAATGCAAGTAGAAATAAACACACTATGTTACTCATTTCATTATGCATTTTTAATATATGCTAACTATTGTGAGGTATGCAAGGTTCTAGCCAATTTATTTGTCATCTTCTGACATCTCCATCTATATCAACCTCTCTGATGATGATGTCCCTTTGTCATGCTTTGAGGGATGAGTTCTCGTACATAAACCTAATAACAAGCATGTAGTTAGACCATCACATCATGGTATACATCATAAAATTTAGTTTAAATAACACATCGGCATGTTTGTAATGTAAATACATACACTACAACTAACTCATAGTAATATGAATATGTAACATAAATAGTATATTATTATCTCATAATAGCATATATCTCAAAGATTAGTTTAAAATATCCAAATCCAAATTTGTCAACTATAAATATCCATGGGTAATCTAATAAGTTTGCTTGGCAAGGATTCAAAATGTAACAAAATATAAATCTATGGTCTATCAAATATGGAAAGGAATATAAAAGGTGCAAGTTTATTAAATAAAAAATACTTGTTTCTAAATTTATGGATAAATTTAGGGATGAAACTGTATATAAGTATGCAAGACACACCCACAGAGCTTAATGGCTAGAAGAATAATTCAAATTAAGTAAGGACACATTCTTGATTGTTATTATTATTTCAGTATTTGACTTTGAAAATAATTACAAATTGAAACCATAAACAGAGGTTCAATCAAAATACTAAAATTTAGTACAAGTTTGACTTTTGGTGCATATATAATTGATGCATTCACTTGATAGTAGAAAGAATGATCCAAAAATATTTAGGGAGTACCACTTTTATGTCAAAGATGATCATGCACATTATTAAGTGTATGTTCAAGGTTTTTTTTCATTTGATTATGTAAATTTGAGTGAAAGGAGCATTACTTTCATTCGACATTATATGTGGTTAGATAACTACATGTCATAATTGAATAATGCATGGATAGTCTAATGGTTGACCAAGATGCATGTGAGCAATGGTGTAGAACATATTTGGGTTTTCCCTAAACTAGGCCATAGAAAAGGGGAGCATGATAGTGTAAGATCATGTGTTAAAAGAGTGCTTGTAAGAGAGGAGTTAAATTTTAAAGAGGTTGCTAATTTTTCAGATGTAAAGAACATAATTTGTCATATGTAAAGAACATAGTTAAATGGTGTAATGAATATATGGGCCATGGTGCTCAACATAGTCCAATGTTCATAGATATTTTTGGCCCAGGGAGGATGAAAAATGGGAAATATATCAATATTGTATGAAATTAATAAGATCAAGTGAGTTACACTCATTTTATATCTCAAACATAGGTTTGTGGATGCATCATACATGGCATATAACATGCTTTTTTATGCATGCATTGACTTTTTTTGGAATGAGTGCAAGTCACAAGAATGGGTGGATGAATGGATTTGTAGGCCTCTAGTTCTAATTAACACTTATTAGGTTCCACCAACATTATAACTTATAGAGATAACATCACCACATGAATTTAACCATATGTCTAATCTAGTGAAACTAGGCACCATATTATAGTTGACACGTGTTTCATGTACTAAATTTGGTAAGTATATCAGCAAATCATGTTATTAAATCATGTTTTGTTTTGTGATGTAGGGCATGTTTATGCAGTTATTGTAGATGAGGATAATGAGGATGAGATAAACTACTAATTATGATAATGTGTAGAAGAAAACTGGAAATTGACTTCTATGGTCACAGATGGGGAAAACATCCACTATCTCATTCAGTCTATTATAGTTATTAGAACTTGGATTCGATGGTGCCCTATGAAAATTTATAATGTATGGTTGTTTGAAAACTTCAAAGTACATGGGAAGATACTCCACTATTCAAATTTGGTTCTTAAAACAATTTTTCAACTATACAAATATCTGGGTAAGCCATTGAAAAGGACTCTATGGAAGGTTCATGAATCTGACCATGAATAAATTCTTGATTCTATAAAGAGAAGATCTGATCCTAGTAGTTCCTTATATTAAACCCCCAAGGTATGTTGAATTCTCAAATGTAAATGTATTTAATTTTTTCAAATTTTATTTATTGCTTAGGTTTTACATATAAATTTCAATTTAACTAGATACTAATAATATTTTTGTAGGTTAATTGTGACGAATTAGCTTCCACCTTCACATGGTTAGCACCATTAATATAGAATTCCATATTCTCGAAGCTAATAAAATATTTTGGTTCTTGTAGGTCTGATTTATGGTTGACAACACTTATTTTCAATGTTGTTTGAGGTCAAAATGGGTGCTCTATATCCTAATCAAGAATGATCAAAGGCCAAGAATGTATTATTAGTTGTTTGTCACCACCCTGACATGGTGGTAATGCTAATTTTAATCCATGAGGCCCTAAAGGTAGAGATCTCCAACTTGGATTGCAGTTAACATAATTTATTAGCAGTGTTGATTGAGGCTAGAATGGGTGCTTCATCTCATAATCGACCATCCTTCGAGGCCAAGAATATGGTCTTGAATTTTAGTCACAACCCCTAACATGGTGGAGATTCTATTTTTTAGCCACAAGACCCCATAGCTATAAATATCCGACTTGGCTTGCATGTTGACAAAATTTGTTACCAATGTTGCTCAAGAATAGAATTATTATAAAATTATGTATCCATGTGGAGTCTAAGGCCATGGCAATGTGAACACATGTAATTTACACATCCTAAGGTGTTGGAAGAGATGTATTTTTAATTAGAGGTATAGGAATCAAAAAGTCTATTGGAGGCAAATAACCTATCTTTTAACTACATAAAAGTTACATTGTAGGACTGATCACATAATTTTTTATCATGAATTCACTAATTATTTTAAATTATTAGAATATGGGGTGCACATAGAGGACTTATACATTCATAATATGGTTCATTATTTTTTCGGATATGATTTATGTTTTCCATGTTATGCCTATCCAAAATTTGCCTAAAAAATAATAATTTTGCCTTATAAGGAAATGTCATCTTGAGGCCAGAATGGGTACTCCATTTACTAATAGAGAGTACTTAGACGCCAAATATGTAGTCAATGATTTTAATCACCACCCTTGATATGTTGAAATTTCTATTATTCAATTCACAAAGCCCCATAGTTAGAGATCTTCAACTTGGCTCACATGTTGATAATATTTGTTGTCAATGTTGCTTGAGTTTGGAATGGGTGTTTCATCTCTTAACTGGGCATGCTCAAAGGCTAAAAATGTGGTCCTAAAATTAATGATCATAATTTGAATACTTTAATCAATGATCATCCACCTTATAAAGAGACAAAATGATCCCAATTCACTTAAAGACACCTATATGTCCTATATAGGGTATCAAATAAGTAGTTTAGAAATAATTTTTTTTGGGAGTTTTATGAATAATTTATGACTTTTCAAACTCCCAAAGGTCTAACCCATTGAAACCTATCAAATTAGTCCAATAAGGGAGATAGGTGATCCTAAAAACTCATTTTTGACCCCTTAATGCAATTTAGAACTTCTTAAGGCCTAAAAAGACCAAATTAGAATTTTTTGGGAGTTTCAGGTAAATTATAGAGATTAAAATATGCATGGAGGTCTATACCAACATGAAAATGATGTTCCAATCCTCATTAGGCTTCTGTAATGAAACTACTTCAACAATTAAGTAGAATAGCAAAAATATATCTAAATATGACTAAAATATATCATAATATATGATAATAGATAAGCCACTTTGAGGGGACAACCTCCACAAGCTCCAATAAGAGCAAAATTCACAATATAATGATAAACAATTACCCTTTACAGTCTATCTAGGCCATGGTTACTCCATAGACCGACCTACTAACCAAATGAATGCATAGAGAAATGTGATATAGCATCAAAGAGGGATAAGTAAGCCACAAGTCACTTATTCCTGTCCTCATACATGCGATAGGTTAGGGCCATACCATGCCCTTCCCCTTCAAACCAATATTGTCCTCAATGTTGAACAACTCTGGATGTTGTTGAAAAAAATATTCACCTTCCCAAGTTGCATCTTCACTACTCAGGTTCTTCCACTTGATCAGATATTCCCTAATATCTCTATTTCTCAACCTCTTAGTACGAGTTTGGAGGACCTTCTCTAGTTCCAAAATGACTCGTCCTTCTTCATCTAGTTTTGGGAGTTTTGTTTGGGCTGAAACTGTCTATCCAATGACCTTCTTGAAACATGAAACATGAAATACTGGGTGTATGCGAGATGAATGAGGTAACTCAAGCTTATAAGCCACACTTCCAATTTTCTACAGAACCTAATAAGGGCCATAATAATTAGGAGCAAGTTTGTTGTCCTTTTTTTGTTGCTTCAAGTACATCTACTTATAAGGCTACAAATGAACAAATACCCAATCACCCACCTCAAAATTTCTCTCACTACGGTGTTGATCTGCTTGTTGCTTCATCCTATTTTGTGCCAAGGCCAAATTCTCTCTCAAACTATCCAAAACCTCTTGTTGATGATAAATGTGCTCCTCCACATTTTGAACCTTGGTTTGCACCTTTAATGAAGAAGTGATCAAAGGTTGATGGTAACCATATAGTGTTAAAAATGGAGACATTTTAGAAGAGGTATGGAAAGATGTGTTATACCACCATTCTACAAGTGGTAGCCATTTAACCCAATGTTCATATTTATCTGATAAAAAATAACGGAGATACCACTCTAGACATTTGTTAACCAATTCTATTTATCCATCACATTGGGGGTGATAAGATGAGCTGTGAGCTAGTTGAGTACCCAAACAGGAAAATAGTTTAGTCTAGAAATTACTAGTGAAAATAGGATGATGATCACTTACAATTATTTTGGGGGTTCCATGTAATTTGAGAACTGCTTCCAAAAAAATAGTTGCTACTGTACTTACTAAAAATGGGTGTGAGAGAGCACCAAAATGAGCATATTTTGTAAGCCTATCCATAATGACCAAGATAGCATTCTTACCTTGAGAATAAGGCAACCCTATGATGAAATCCATGGAAAACTCCTCCCACCTTTGACTAGGAATTGCTAATGGTTGTAACAGACCTGGGGTCTTAATTGTCTCACCTTTATTCTATTGGCATATCAAGCATTATGCCACAAACTTTTGGACATCTCCCTTGAGTCCTCCCCAAAATAATTATTTATTAATTTTGTGATATGTTTTCAAGAACCCTAAGTGTCCCCCAATTGGAGATGCATGCAACTCCGCAAGAATCTTAAGCTTAAGCTCAAAAAATTTGCACAAATATAACCTACCCTTATACCATAGGACATTACCTTTCCATTCAAATTTGTTAGAGGCTAAAGTATCTTTCTGGAGATTTTGAATCAAAACCTGTGTATCCTTGTCTTGCTCTCATTCTATTTTTGGCTTCATCCACCCAATTTGCTTGCAATATGGATATTGCACAAAGTAATGCTTTTGTGGATGTATCTGATCTGGATAATGCATTCCCTACTACATTATCTTTACCCTTCTTATAGATTATTTAAAAATCATAACCCAACATTTTGGTTACCCACTTTTGTTGTTCTTAAGATGATAATCTTTGCTCCAAAAAGTATTTGAGACTATCATGATCAATTTTCCCCTGAAAGTGTCTACCCATTAGATAGGGCCTCCATTATTTAACTGCATAAAGAATAGCCATCATTTATTTCTCATAAACAGGTTTTTGTAGATTCTTACCTTTGAATTGATGACTCTCAAATGCAATGGGTCTTCCTTCTTGCATTAGTACCACTCCTAACCCAAATTTAGAAGCATCACATTCAACAGTGAATGTCTTTGAGAAGTCTGGAGTAACCAAAACTAGAGTGGTACACATAGCTACTTTTAGTTTCTCAAATGCTTTTGTGGTAGCATCATTCCAATGGAAGGCATCCTTTTTTAGCAATGCAGTGAGTAGAGCTACTATGCTACCATAACCTTTCACAAATATTTGGTAGTACCTTGTTAGTCCTAAGAACCCTCTAAGTTTTTTGAGAGTTTTTGGCATGGGCCATTCCATCATAGCTTTCATCTTTAGGGGATCAACTTTGACACCTTCATGGGAAATAATGTGACCTAGGTACTTTACCTCTTGTACTCCAAAAGCACATTTGGATGGCTTCGCATAAAGCTGATGCTTCTGCAAAACTATCAACACCTGTTTCACATGTTGCAGATGTGTTTCCCATGTCTGACTATAAATCAATATGTCATCAAAGAAAACCAACACAAACTTCCTTAAAAAAGGCCTAAAAATAGTGTTCATCAAGCTCTAAAAAGTAAATGGTGCATTTGTAAGACCAAATGGCATTACCAAAAACTCATAATGGCCCTCATGCATTCTAAAAGTAGTTTTATGAACATCTTCATCCTTGATTCTAATTTGATGATACCCCGAGCGAAGGTCTAATTTTGTGAAGTAATTAACACCATGCAACTCATCAAGTAAATCATAAATTAATGGAATAGGAAACTTATCTTTGATGGTGTACTTGTTGAGTTCCCTATAATCTGGGCACATCCTCCATGTATCATCCTTCTTTCATACCATGACCACTGGTGATGAATATGAACTTTAGATATGCCTGATGAGCCCTACCTCCAGCATCTCATGGACCATTTTTTTGATTCCACTCTTTTGTGCATATGGATATCTATATGGTCTGATATTTGGTGGTTGACTCTCCGGAAGTAGTTGAATGGCATGATCATGTTCTCTTATTGGTGGTAGTTCTGTTGGCATGGCCCTAAAAATAGATGGGTGGTCATCAAGAATAATTTGTAGATCAGGATGTGTAGATGCTTGTGTGGGTTGAAATTCTATGGAACATAATCGTGTAATAATTCCCTCTGCCCCATTTTTTAATATCTTGGTCATCTAATGTGAACTAACCATTTTTGGAGATTTTACCTGTAATCCATGTAGTTCAATTTTCCTACCTTCAAAATGAAAGTGCATGAATAGTTCCTATAAGTTCATCTCAAAGGTACCCAAGGTTGTGAGCCATTGGACTCCCAAAAAAATGTATGTGTTACCCATGGGAATAGCAAACATAGGAGAATCAAGAGTTTACTCACCCATAGCAAGATTAATACTATGGCATTTTCCTGAACAATTAATTGTGCCACCATCTGTAATCATGACTTGAAATTCTAGTTCTGGGTAGATGAAAATGTTCAATCGAGTGGCCAACTTATGGTTGATGAATTTATGTGTGCTCCCTGAATCAATCAACACTATCATCTTTTGTTTCTTGAGGAAACTCACCACCTTAAGAGTTTTTTGAGTGTTAAAACCTGCAAGTGTATGAAAAGAGATTGTAGGTTAGGAATTTTTAGGTACCTCCTCTATCTCTTCCTCATCATCATTGGAGGCATCATCTTCTTCTTAATCTTCATTGGATCCCTCAATGTATAATAACTTTTTCTCAGCACATCTATGTCCTTTGCTCCACTTGTTGTCACAACTGAAACATAATCCTTTTGCACACTTCTCTTCAATTTATTGTGGGGTCAATCTGGTAGGTGGAGGAAATTTTGGTGTCGATATGCTATGATATTTAAAGTGAGTGAATGGCTACTTATTATTAGTTATGAATCTTTCCTCAGCTCTGCGTACCATGAAAATAGAATCAAAAATCTTAAGTGGATTAAACATGCGTACCTCATGTTGAATGTTGTCCTTGAGTCCACCCAAAAATAGGTCATTCAAGTTCTCCTCAAAAATTATCTCCACCCGTAAGGATAGGTTCTGAAAATGATGAATATGATCCTTGATGGAGCCAGTCTGTAACAATTTTGCTAGTTGGCTGAAGTAATTCTCTATCACACTATTGCCATAGTGTAATTGCAACTCTATAAAAACTGACCAAGTGACATTGAGAGTCATCTTTTTCTTTTGAGCACACAACCATCGATACCAAATAAATTGATCAGGTTCAAGATACAAGGATGCCATGGTAACCTTTTGTCCACTTGGGATCTAATGTAGATCAAAAAAATTCTCCATTTGGTTGATCCAATTGAGTGGATATTTTCCATCAAATTTGTGCATATCCACCTTTGGTAACAAGTTCCTCTGTGGCACTTAGTTAGATTTGAAGTAAATTGGTTGGGAGAACCTCCTTGGTGGGGTTGTGTAATATCATTAGCTGGATGATTTGATTAATTATTTTTCAAAGTTGATATGATATCTACCAAACTATCTTGTATGGATTTCATACTAGATTGTATGCCTTGCACCTCACTCTGAATGCCTTGCACACTATAGTCAAGTTGGCTCACTTTATGATCTATGTAAGAGAACATTGGTACAAAGGGTCTAGTACATCCCCCTTCTGACTCCATCTCTTCCTTTTTATGATTTTTACCTAGAGTTTTAGCACCCTTTCCTCAGCCTCGAGTTTGTGGACCTGCCATAAAAGGGCTTTATGATGTTGACCCTGATTGGCACTTTTTGACCCAACTTTGACCAAGCAATTTTTGAATTATTTAGGTCTAAAATAAAAATATACAAAGAACATACCATATCCATATTTTCATAAACTTTCCAAAAAGTAAATAACTCTGAAAAATTCTTTGAATTGTGCACTATAGAGCAATTTTATGAAAACCACTAAAATAGAGATAAATTTTGTAAAACAGATCCAAATAATATTAAATTTTAATGGAAGCTTAATTTAATTATTTCTCACCTCCATTAAAAAAATTGTAGATAATTTCGTAACCATTTTTTAGATATATCCAAATTTAAAAAATTAGATTTTCACCCACAAGATTACCCAAATCGTAGCTTTGATACCACTTGTAATTAAATTACTTCAAAAATAAAGTAGAATAGCATAAATATATCCAAATACGACTAAAATATATCATAATATATGATAATAGACAAGCCACTTTGAGGGGGAAACCTCCACAAGATTCAATAAGAGCAGAATTCACAATATGATGATAAATAATTACCCTCTACCTCCTATATATAGTCTATATAGGCCATGGTTACTCCATAGGCCGACCTACTAACTAAATGAATGCATAGAGAAATGTGATATAGCATCAAATAGGGATAAGTAATCCACAAGTCCGCTATTCCTATCCTCATAAATGTGATAGGTTAGGGCCGTAGCATTTTCTCTACCCAAATCATGAATATTCACCATGTTTTAGGTTCTCACTATGTATTTTTCAAGCTTGACAAGATGACAAAGTGAGAATATGAGATTTTACACTTGTTGCATCAGTTTTAGGAGTTTCACATCATTTCATGATGTGTTAAGAAGAGATAAAAATATGGTGGAGGTAGTTATTCAAGTTTGTAGCCCCTAAATAAAGGAGGGTAGGGCAGTTTCAAAGGGAATATAACACATCTCCTATGCCAACTCTCTAGAAGGCCATCATAACACTAAGTTAACACATGTTAAGAGGGATGATAAAACTATTTATTACCTCCTTTGAATGTTTTAACTAACTTCATGAGTAAGATGGCAATCATCATGTTCTCTTTCCACATACACCTTCTCTCTCTCTCTCTCTCTCTCTCTCTCTCTCTCTCTCTCTCTCTCTCTCTCTCTCTCTCTCTCTCTCTATATATATATATATATATATATATATATAGAGGTGACCTAGAATGGATTATAAAAGGATCCTTAATCTGAGTATGGCGAAGCCTTGCTCAAATAAAAATATGTACTTTCTCTCTAAAGTGAATAAATGCTCATTTATTTCCCTCTAAATCTTTAATCTAGTGTATACTTCATGGGTAGTTGATGAATGATAGTGGTAGTGTCTTAACTCCCTCTCATTTTTCCTCTCTGTATACCTCTTTTCAAGTTGCTAGTCTCTTTGTAGGTTATATTAAATGTTTTTCATGGTCCTACAATGGATAAGTGTGGGGATTACTTCACTAGTGTCTCCTATGATACATATTGATCATCTCTCTTGATTAGTGTCTTGATGCACCAAAATTCTCATAACTTATGTTTGGTCTATACAAAGGACATGAAATTATGTATAATAGTGGAAATAGGTGATTTTAAAGAGTTAAAGGTGATTTTTAGACTGGGGTAGGTATATGATAGATGGTCATAATGTAGTCCCAAAGAAGCCTAAAACTTAGTGGGATAGGTCTGTAAGAGAGTGTATCTATTAGGTGAGATCAAGAAGGGTATTGAGATCCTTAAAAGAGTTTAAATAGGTTGAGAGTGATGTGTTTGATGTTTTTTAATGATAATTGGACCAAGAATATAATGTATATTAGTCATGGACAACAAGAATCCTAATTATGCCTTGTAAGGCTAAGAACCTAGGAGGAAGAGAGGTGAGAAAATTGAAGGGACAACATTATAAGGGTGTGAGTTTAGCTATGTCAATTTGAAATGAATATGAATATAATTGAATGAAGGTTGGAAGTGAGTAAGAATGCCCTAGATTCAATAATGAGTAGTGAGAGAATGAGTAGAGAGAGTGAACATGGCCTATTAGGCCTTGTAACCCATGTTGGGCAAAAGTGTGAAAGATGAGAAGGGAAGAGTTGAGGTAGCTAAGGTGTGTTTGTTATAATGTTTGAAGTCATTTTAGTAGGTTGGTAGTTATTGGAGGTGGTTTTAAGTGTTAAGAGTATGTGGAAGGAAACTAGATTGAGACATTTTCTAGAAAGCAAGTGGAGATTGTGAGGAAGATTAAATTCAAGGAGGGGAGTGGATATTTTAGAATGAGTTGGATCTTCAGAGATGACTGAGGTGAATATAAAAAGTCTAAGGTAACATAAGGTAGTGTTGGTGTTTATAATAAGAGTTTTTAAAGATAAAGTATATTCAAACCTAATGAAAAGGATCAAGAACAAGGTACATCTTGGTCTCTTCACCTGTAGCTCCCACTTGCACAAAACCATCAAAATAACCTATCTCTGATACCACTTGTTAAGATCAATGAGGCTTAGCTACCAATCAATAAATCCTAGCTCTAATTCTAGATGTTAGGATCAAAAGGACTAATCTTAAAAATGTTTAGGAATATAAATGAGAAATTGAAAAAAAAATACAGTAAAACACTAAACATAGGAGAGAAAACACATTACAAAAGATATATTTCAAAATCCTACTAAACTAGCTAACCAAAAACCATGGGGGAAAGGTATCATATAGACTTAAAATTTCCATCAACAACTCTCTTATACAATAGATCCTCTTAGAAACTCATTTATAGTGCTTAAAATCACTCAAGTGAACCAATATTGTAACCAAGCCTTACAGACTCCAACCTCAAAAATTGTGATGCTAACACCATAACATCCAAGGGAGATCCAAGATTATACCTCTTTCTCCATGAGCTAAGCTAACAAGCCTCCAAGATCCATGTCTTCATTTAGGTGAGCCAATATAGATCTAACTTATAAACTCAAGGATCTTCATGCATACATATAAACTAGGTGATCTATGCTCTCATCTAAGCCTTATAGGCTCTAACCACCTAAGCATGATGATGCTTACAACCCAATCATCTATGTGAGCTAATCATACAAGATTTACAAGATATAACCTATTACAACATGAAATCCCAAGGCTTTTATGTACCCTCAAAGTGAATCCACAATCAACTCAATAGATTACCAAATACAAAGGATAACATAATGATTTATATCATTTTACAACAATGAGAGAGATAGAGAGAGAGAGAGAGAGACAGAGAGAGAGAGAGAGAGAGAGAGAGAGAGAGAGAGAGAGAGAGAGAGAGAGAGAGAGAGAGAGAGAGAGAGAGAGAGAGAGAGAGAGAGAGAGAACTTCATGGATACTCCAAAACAAATGCACCATAATTTGGGTGGAGTAACATGTCATGAAAATTTATTTTTCACCATGTGCAAAATCCTTCAAAGAAGATCATCCACTAGACAGGAACATATGCCACCTCCATGTGGCCCCAAATTTTTGCCCTACTTCCACATGTGATTCCAAACACTCAATAGTGTTCTTCTTGTATTCATTACCAAGGGTCAACAAATCAGATTCCTACTTTAGAAAAGTCCATGTACCACCTCTATGTGGCCCTAAAATTGGCACCCTAATCACACATGTCAGGCCAATCACTATAGTGATCTACTTTTCATCTTCTTCCATGTGACCACATGAGTCCAAAAGGTGATTAAAATCACCTTTTGACTTCCCTATCACATGTGAATCTTGGACACATAATCAATTGTGACCAACACCTTGACCTATTATCTTTTACAACATGTGACTACTAAGGAGAAAATATATCCTCTTGTGGAGTGTTACGCCCCACTCCATGTCACCATCCCAATCACATCAAAGGGACCCTCTATGGGCCCACTACCACAACACCTACATACCATGTCACCTTTCATGCCAAATCATCTACACACATCAATACAACATCACTTACATATCATGTCACCATTAATAGTGATTTTAAAAAGTGCCCATGAATAGTAACTTGTGAATAGTGGCTTCACACCCAACATTTTTAAGATCAAAATTGTAATTATAGGTATAAAGGTGTGGAGTGTTTTACATCTTATAAGTCCTATCAAGTGGATAATTATGTGAACACAATGGTAATAAGAGTGTTAGGGTATGATACAAATAAAAATAGGTCTAAAATTTTTATCCCAGTGGAGATATCAACTTTTGAATGCTCTTTGCTAGGTTAGACTGATAAAACCCTACTTGAGGGTTTAGAGCCACAAAAAAACTATTTTCTTCTATTTAAACCATGGAAAGAGTATGATATTGGGTATAAGGATGGGTATAGATTAATTTCAAGTTTTTAAGTTGAATTAGAGGTCAAATAAAGTCTATAAAGTGAATTATCACAAAAAATCAGTTAGATAGAGGCTTAAAACCCCCAAAAGACAGTCTTAAAAGGGAACAATGGTGACACATGAGTTTGAGAAAGGATTTTATACTTTAGGATAACTTGAGATAATTTTGAATGAATTTTTTTAAGTGTTTACAGGTACCATTATATGACTAAATAAGGAGATACAAGATCAAGTGACATATTACAAGCCTAGTTAGGCATGATACTTAATGCCAACAAGGGGTAGTAAGTGGATAAGGTAGAAGAGTGGAGGTCTAAGTTTGTGATAAACACTATTTGAGATTTAAATTAGTATTATAATCATGAGGTTGTGTTATAAGTGAGTAAGAAGTCCTCAGGGGAAAGAATAAGCTTTGAGAATGTGAATTAGGCCTACTAGGCCTTGTAGCCCTACTTGGGCAAAAGTGGAAGACATGTACAAAGAAAAGTTGGGGCCTTTAAGGAAAGATGGTTGGAATTTTTTAGGATAGGGTAAGAGGTTATAAGATATTGTAAATGACTCTAAGTGCATAGAGATGGTAGATTATAATAGGCCTAGACAAGCCTAGAAGGTGCATTGAGATAGTGAGACAAGATTGATTTCAAGAGGAGAGTGGAGATTGTAGAGTGATTTGAACATTCATAGGTGACTAAGGTGAATATCAGAATCTCGAGTAAATATGAGAGAGTGTTGGTGTTTAAAATAAGAGAGTCTTATGAGGAAGTCTAGGAACCTTGTGGAAAAGAACAAGGATGAAGCATTGAGCTAGGTGAGTTTGGGATCAATATTACAATCATAGGTATCAGAGGTAGATGTTTTGTAAAGGTTTGTAGATGACCATATTTTACTTACATAAAAACCTATTGGTCTAGTAAGACCAATCTAACAGAATAGAGTATGAAAGGTTGTAAATAAAGGTTTGTGAAAGAGTGTGAAAGATATTCAAAATTAGAGCAAATTATTGAATAATATATTAAAATAATTATACATAAATTTCCATTTATTTTAAACACATTAAATATACTGGAATGTTTAAAATATAAAACATTGAAATATATATGTATAAATATATTATATCCATAAAATATATAAAGGTATACAAAATGTGAACATAATAAATATCTAAGGTCAATGCTATATAGGCATATACAACATGCCAAACAACCATACATAAATCCATATATACATACATTAGAATGTCATAAGACATGATCTCCTAATCATAGAAATGCATCACTCTCTTTGCCTTGCTTATTGAATCCTCTCCCTTGGATGCCTTGCTCACAACTAAATCTATCTGAGCAGACTGACTACGAGTCCTCTTTGGTTGTAAACTCATTTTTAACTCCAACTATTCATATGAAAATATTATTAGAAATTATAGATGTTGCAACAAGATAGTTACAAACTTAACATGTTCAAATTTTAAAATCATACAAAAATTATTCATAAGTGCACTTATCACTAGTTGGTATTCATGGTTAATTTGAGACTAACACTCAATAGGGTCAATAATAGGTTCATGTTGGTGAATAAAAGTGTGAAACAAATCACTATTATGATTTTGTGACATTCACTTAATGATGAAATGAATAGGTACCTCCAAATGTATATACATACAAATTCAAAATTCAAAATTAGCTCATAAGATAAATCATTGAAATATAATATGAAAAATTAAAAATTAAATTGTCTAACTATACCACACCACCCCTACTAATCATTTTGATAGGATTAGAAGATGTCACTAGAAGAGTCTACATAGATAATTATTTCATGAATAATCTATTTGCACAAGTATAGAGGATAATTAAAAAACACACATCCACATTTACAATTAAACATTTTTTCAATATATAATTGGACCATTTAACTTGAAGAGTTACTATGTAGATGAAATCACAGAAGTAACACCTACATTTGTTCCTTCCCTAATAGATGGTGGAGTGTCTTCTATGGTCATCAACTAAACATAAAAATTATCATTGTCCATCACTTCAATGTGTGCACACATATATCCAAAATATATGTATAATTAACAATAATATTAATTAATGGTTATAAATTACCTCCATATAGAAATAAATCATATGTGCACTATGAGAAATACACATGCTTGTCTGGACTCCACAAACATGATAAAACATAAAAATGGTTCATATATATCAAATTACCTTTTAAATGTTACAAATATTTTAAATTTAAAAAGTATAATTTTTTTAATAAGTAAAGTATTAAACATGCATATAAAGTAGTAGGCAAGGTGACTAGATATAATGTAGATGGCTAAAACATAGAAATATTGATATCATCTAGGCCCATGGAAAAACCACCATGAGTGAACTACATGAAATCCTCTTCATCCTCATTAGGTCAATGCATCTAGTGCCACAGATCTAAATAAGTGAGCTCATCGGGTAGTAGCAATAGATGAATCCTCACCATATCCACCCTCCCTAAGAGGAATATGAGAAACATAGCTTATATGTTGGACAAGGGTGTTAGTAAGTGCAATAAGTGCATGTAAGGTATCAATATCTATAGTTTCCTTGAATGTAGAGGGTAGTTTCTCAAGAATATGGGGTTTTTCAACATGTGCTCTCACTATCTAATTAGGTGCATGGTATGCACCTAGCCTATCTTGCACAAAGCCCTTTTTGCTACCCTAGAACTTTATAAAATCAAAATAATTTAGGATTTCATTTAGAAAAAATTCACAATACACCTCATTATTGTTGCAAGGTGGCTGATCAAATACCATCCACCATCGGTCCAAAAAATTCTATTCGAGAAAATCATGAGTGTACTAATGGATTAGAATCTATTTAGTCATCACATCAAGTAGTGAAACAGTCTTCCCATTAATGAATAGAGTAAAATTTTTGATTTTGGTTACATGTTTATATTTCATTATAGTTTTTAACAATTTATTGGAATACTATGTCATACATCTATTTTTATTATCATCCCACCTATCAATTTGACCTAATGACTCAACTTGATCTACTAATATTTGTATTATGTTTTCCATGGAAATTTTATGGCATTTTTTTGAATGTGGATTCATTAATGACCTAATTATATTCTCAAGTTTGAGATTATTTTCTACTATGTGGCTTGCTAAATCCTCTTGACTACTTTAGGGGCCTTGATGGACTACAAGAGGGCTATGAGGGTTTTACAAGTGAGAGAGGATTGGAGGGTTTTGTAGGTAAGAAGGGATTGGAGGTTTTTTTAGGTGAGGAGGGATTGGAGAGTTAAAAGGGATAATAAGGTTTTGGGGGTTAGGTGTTGACGCATGATTTAACTTATTTGGCAATAATGGAGTTTTATTCCTATTTTAGTTAAGGGTCTGAATTAATAACTTAGTAAAGAATATATCAATAAATATAGTCCTAAGTTTTGAAACTTTTTTTCTTATTCACCTTTATAAAAATAGTAATAAATAATAAGAAATATACTTTATCTAAAACATAAATTGAGATGACTGATGTAGAGGTTGAAAATGGCTATGTAGGACTAGGAAGGTGTCATAAACTTGAATCTGTATTTCATTGGGTGAAAGAATATGAGCACCAAAAAATGGATGCTTTACTATCTGGTGTTTTTTTCATTCCTACCATTATTGTCCAAACTAATCACAGAGACCTAAAACTTTGTAGGTAGTTGTGTTGTGGTTGTGTGATCATGCTTATGAAAATTGAGCATTAGTCATTGATGAAACTTGCTTTAGATTTGAATTTGTATTCAAACCCTAACCCTCCATCATGCTTGATAAAACAAAATTTTTGTCACTTAAGAAAGAGGGAGGTTAGTGTGAAAGATGTACTAAATGTGAAATCCACACCCCTTGTGTGGGTACGTTACTTACATACCAATACTCTGAAGAGGGATCAAGCCATATGTAGTTTTCCCACCTATAGTGCTTTGTGCAATAGTGTGATGTAGATGAAAATTCTAAATTGATAGTATTCGAGGTGGTTAGGGACTGGTATGAGGATTTTAGTAGGTTTGTAACTATGTTGGGTGACTATGTGCCAAGAATAGGGAAGTTTGCCTTAGTGTTTTGTTTGTATTATTGCTTACTTTGTCAGTTTGGTCACCTCCTTTGTAAATGAGATTTGAGTGGGAGTTTATAGGGAATAATTGGTCATGGGTCAAATGCATTTTCACTAAGATGACCTAATTAAGGATAAGGACTAGATGAAAATGAGTTTTAGGGATCAAAGTGAAAATGGATATGATCATGAAAAATGGGGAACTTCTCTATGGGGCATTATAGTCCAAATGGGGCACTCCTATCCTACAGGATTGAGACCTAAGGAAATAGGATTAACACAAGAAATACTATCTGATTGAGGTGGAATGACCATTTATAAATTATTGAATGATTGGCAATGAGAAAAACGGTGTATAAAAGGGTTACAAGAGAATGAAAAAAGTACTTATAGATGGGGTTTTTCAAGCGACACTCAAACTACCAATTTGGACATTTTATATGACCACATTTCCCCCCCTTTATTTTAGTGATGCAACAAAGTGAAATGTTAGGTTAAAGGAAAAGTAAAAAGTGTACATGAACTTACCTATAAGGGTGAAGCCGATAAAGATGTGTGATGCTAAGTGTGTATAGAGATATCACAGCATGAAGCATAAATATTTAAGAGAAAATAAGAAGTAGATCAGTTCTTACTAGCCATACTATGTCTAAAATAAGAATGTACAAAGGCTGGGTAAAATAGAGAGGAAGAGAAATGAATGAATACACCTCACTAGGTGTGCAAACTAGTACAAAACCTATTGTGATTTTGAGTGATTCTAAGTGATGTTGAGTGATGTTGGGTATGTGTTATACCAAGGGCAATATCGTGAATGGAGTTGAGTGCTCAATTCCCTAAGGATGGCTCAAAAATATAAAGGTTGGCCCTTTAGATCCATCATCTCCCACTATGTAGTCAATTTATGTGATCATACATGTGTTAATTGATGTTTGGACTATGTGTCCAATCTCTTTGAGTAGGTGTCTCAAGATTACAAAGGCTAACTAGTCCTTTGGCTCCATCATTACCAACTAAGTGTGAACTATGAACTAATACTGGTATGAATGTGTGTTGTATGAGATGGATTATGAAGCCCATGAATACTCTTTAATCTGATAATATGACATGGATATATGAATGTGTACTAAGAACTAGGTCAATTTTGGCCACTCTAAAAGGTGGAGATTAGGCTTGTATGAAAGCCTCTATAAAACTGAGAACTAGGCTTATATGAAAGCTACTCCAAAATGATGCCAACCACCTATAGATGGAATAATAAGGCATGAAATTTCTAAAAATACCTAGGTAATATAATTAACTAGAAATAAAAGAATGTAAATATGCCATGCACATTGCCCCCAATCACTAGTGTCTATAACATGGATTATGATCTAAAAGTTATACCAATTGCCCAATCCAAAAATGGAAGTGAGAACCATCATGTCACACATAATACCCCCTATATCTAAATAATCTAAATAAAACTATAATGAAACTACCCAATTTGAACTAGACTATAGCTGACAAAACTATAATTAACCTTACCTTTCTATCTATTTTTGAAAATTCTAGGTTTTCAATTGTTTGGATAGGGGCACCAAAAAGTAGACACTTTACTATAGGGCACTATAGTCCAAATGGGGAGCTCTTATCCTCTACTATTTCTAATGAATCTTTTGTGTTCTTCCTATTTTTTTTATTTCTTCTACATATTTTGAATTTTGATTATTATTTTGAGTGTTCTAAAAACTATTTTTGACTTGTCGAGGGCTTTGATCTTTGTGACAAAACCCTTGTTTGTTGTCCCCTATTTAAAGGATATGAATGAAGACCTTGTAATGACTACCCTCCAAATAAAGAGCCCTAAAAGTGTGTTATTTTTTAAAATACATGATATAGTAATGATAATCCAAAATATCTCTCAAGATATATCATAGTTTCTATTAAAGATTATTAGATTAATAGGAGTATGCCTAGATGGTTATAACAATGTAATAATAAATGAAGTATATTGAACTAAAACTAGAAATTTGGTTAGTTTTCAAGGAGGGATGGAGTATGATGTCCATCATGGCATCCAATAAGGCAAGATAATACATGATTTGGATCATAACATTACAAACAACTGAGAAGCAAACAAGCATGCAAGTCAATAAGCAAGAAGCATACAAAATAGGGAAAGGGACCAAGAAAACAAGGTGCATGGGCACATGTCACTAAAAATAGGAAAATAAAGCATAAAAGGCATGTTCAAATGCCCACATACACATATAATTGCAAACAAGCAAGACTGGCATGAGGGCCACAAGCACGTACAAGAGTACAAGCAAAAGACATTGGCAAATGTCCTAAGGTACACACAAGTAATAAAATAGGAACTAAGAAATTCAATGACATATAGATACTCAAATCAATAAAGGAAGGCATGTAAATTTTGGAAATATTATCACATCTAAATGATCAAATCAAGATGTGAAAGTATGCAAAACATGTACTACAAGACTAGGTAGATGCTAGGAAATACACAAGTGTTATATACTCATGAGTATCGATAGAATAATCTATATAAAATATTAAGTAATTTACATCAACATGATAACTATAGTATATGGTGTGGTAATGACATAACATAGATGGTGTATTCATGAAGAAGATGTGCCTGGTGGGTAGATATGTCAATGTATGTCTTGAATGTAAAAGTAGGATGCCCCCTGAATGGGTAGATTAAAGTAATCAAGGATTCAAGTGTCACTACATAGAATAAAAAAATATCAAATGAAGCATGATAATGTAGATAAATTGATAAAACAATATCATAGAATAGCAAAATGTAAGTCTGACATGGTAGTAGAAATGTAAATCATAGATAATGTGTATAATTGAGAAGTTTTTGGTGTTTTTAATTATTTGAATTTTTTTGTATTTTGACATGTTATATTGTTTTTGGTATTTTGAAATATTGTATTTTTTTTTTTTTGAAATAATATATGTACAAGTAATCATAAGGAAACTATGTACAAGAAAGCTAAAAAACAATGTACAAGTAAGCTGAGAATTTATGTACAAGTAAGTTGAGAAATTATGTACAAGAAAGACTAAGAAGAAATGATAATAACCGATGAGTCTCATAATTTCTCAACTTACTTGTATATAATTTCCTTATGATTGTGAAGCACAATGGAAGGTCTAAGACTGTGACTCTAAAAGCTATGTATGTTGTAAGTGCTCTAAAATATCTTTAGTGGAAACTGACTGTGGGGTCCCCCTATAACTCTGAGAAGTGGATGAAGCTATGGGGCTATTAAGGACCCATCTAGTAATAGAAGAAGCTATCTAAAAATGTGTTATGTGTGTAGAGGCATGAGACCTCAATGATATTGCCCTGGGTGTGAATATTGTAGCTGGAAACTATCTCGAGTCTTAAACCTATTGTTGATGTAGCGGTTGCTCTAGGAGAGGCCTCCATGGAAGTGTATGAACTCTCTGTGCTAATGAGGGAGGCCTTGATTGTATCTAAATCTCAACTAGAGGAAGAACTGCAACTAGTGGAGGAGCTGAAACTATATTAGAAGGGTTAATAACTTGAGTAATAAAGCTATAGCCATGGGTGTAATCAACATGCCTATCTTCATAAACTTGGGTGATAGCATGTACCACATAATCTAATATAGGCATAAAGCTAGTAGTAGGTGTGGGATACGATCTAGGTGAATCAAATTTTAAGGGAGGAGGAATAGATAGAACCACTAGTGTTTTCTTGTGTCTAGTAGTGATAGGGAGATACTCAAAAGTAGCCAAAGAGATATACATCTAGGTAGAAACCATGTATGTGGGATGAAATGCATGTAATTGGATTTATAATTTGTATAGCAATATGATTATAAAGAAAATTCCACATGAAAGATAGCAAACAAGAGATAGAGAGCATGGAACTTTACACTAATACATATAAAATTTCGACTTGTAACATGGCATTTCTAACATGTTTAGCAAGATAGAGTTGAAAATTATTCCACACGAGAGATAGAAAGTATGTAAAATAAATAATGAAACCTTGTATTAAATAAAAGTAAACATTTCTTTGAAGGAAAGGGATCTTAACATGTTTAGCAATAAATTTTTTAATATCATCCCATAATATAAAAAGTAAGCATGAAAGGGAAAGAATGAAGATTTGCATTAACATATAGTAAACTTCATCATTCATATACATGATATGACTAAGTATGGACTCCTTATTGTTTGCAAGAAATGTTTTGAAATAAGTGAGATCCATTTTTTATTTTATGTGAAATCCGATTTAATTTAAAAAATTAGAAATATATTGCTAAAAATCAGTAATGAATTTTTTCTAGGGTTTTTAGGGTTTTTGTGCAAAAACAAAGTAAAACAGGTTCACCAAATGATTTAACTTATTTGAGAATAATAGAGTTTTATTCTTATTTTAGTTAAGGGTATAGATTAATAAATTAGTAGAGGATATAGTAATAAATATAGTCTTAATTTATGTAATTGTTTATCTTTTTCACCTATCTAAAAATAGCAATAAATAAGAAGAAACATAACTTAGCTAGAAAATAGACTGAGATGGCTAATATATAGGTCAAAAATGGTTGTGCAGGACTGGGAAGGTATTGTAAACTTGAATATAGCTTTCATTGGGTGAAAGGATATGAGCACCAAAAAATGGATGCTTTGGTGTATGGTGATATTTTCCATTCCTACCACTATTGTTCAAGCTAATCATAGAGACCTAAAACTTTCTAGGTAATTATGTTGTGTCTATGTGAGAGTGCCTATGAAAAATCAAGCATTGGTCTTTGATGAAACTTTCTTTAGAGGTGATTTTGTATTCAAACCCTAACCCTCCATCATGTTTGATAAAATGACATTTGAGTCACTTGAGAAAGAGGGAGATTAGTGTGAAAGATATACTAAATGTGTAATCCACACCCCTTGTGTGGGCACGTTTCTGACATACTAATACTCCAAAGAGGGATCAAGCCATATATAGTTCTCCCATATAGTGTGTTTTGTGTAAAAGTATGATGTAGATACAAATGCCAAATTCATAGCATTTGAGGTGGCTAGGGACTGGTATAAGGATTGGAGTAAGTTTGCAGTTATAGTAGGTGATTGTGAGAAAAAAATAATAAAGTTTACCTTAGTGTTTTGTTTGTATTCTTGTTTGATTTATCAGTTTGGTCACCTCCTTTGTAAATGAACTTTGAGTGGGTTTTATAGGGAATAATTAGTCATGGGTCAGATGTATTCACCCTAGGTTGACCTAATTAAGGATAAAGATTAGATGAAAATGACTATTGGGGCTCAAATTATAAATAGATAGGACGACCAGAAATAGGAAACTTCTCTATGGGGTGCTATAGTCTAAATGGGGTAGGACCTAGGGGAATAGGATTGGAATGAGAAATATTATCTAACTATGGTAGAATGGTTGTTTAGAAGGTTTTGGATGACTGGCAATGAGCAAAAAGGTGTTTATAAGGATATCAAGAGCATGTAAAAAGGACCTATGGATGGCGTATCACAAGCCACACTCAAACTACCAATTTGGACATTTTATATGACTACATCACATTAGCCACAAAACATGAATATGTATGCACTAAAAATTATAAAAACATAAATAATTTTAAGAAAAATACAACAAACCTAAAAAAAGTAGGGTCTAATTTCATTGAAACATGTTGGCTTACTTCTCCTTCATAATGGCATTGTCAAATCAAAGAGTAGGTGGATCCAAAATATGATTTCTTACTTTCTCAAACTTGTTATTCCAAAACGTGGGTTTGCCCTTCTTACTCTTGCTCACGATTTTTGCTATATCAAGTGCCAAATGATTTGGCTTTCACATTTTTTTATTTTATTAGATAAAATATGTGCATGTGATTATTTCGCATGCATAGTTTAGCCTCAGTAATATTGAGGCTAACTTAATAACCTCATACTCAGTTCTAATAATCGCATATGTGGAATGATTACTGGGAGCAAAAAGTGGATTTTTGTCCACTTTTTGGCCCCCCAACTTCATTCATACACCCATACGCTTTTTTTCCTTAAGAATATTTGAACTTTGAATTTTCACTCATGTTACTTGAATGGTGTAATAAATGGAACTTGAATATGATACATCATGTAGATAGAAAGTATGTGTTGAATCACGTATGCTAACAAACTAAGAATACACAACCCCCCCTGAATCTATAAATATTAAAATTTACAAGGTATGAGAATATTATCAATGCATAGAGATCAAAAAAATTGTGCTTTAAAAATAAATGACACTTTAAATGGATTAACGTACAGATAATTTTGTACATTTGAGGTTGTAAATGGAAATGGAAATCTCCACTTTGTAAAATTTTGGGTTAAGATTTTTTGAAATTAACTTCCCCACAAAAAACTTAAACCCTCTTGGAGAAAAATTTATACACCTTTGGGTTGGAAGTGACCAAGGGATTAACTCCCATGTGACTAGGGGCTAAGACCTAAAATGAGTGCTTCCCTTCCCCCTTGTTTGATTTATTTGATTGATGTGGGAGTGATGTCACCCCAAAAATGGCTTCACTTTTTAAATGAGTAGTTTCACTTTCTACTCTATCAAATTTGATAGTTTATTGAATGTCGTATAGTGACAAAACAAAAAAAGAGAAGGTGGGTAAAAATTAGGACCTAATTAGGTAGGTGTCAAATTTTGACTACCCTACACATTATGTGCATCAAATTCTAAGCAAGTGTAGAGCATTGGTGGAACCCAAGGGAGTACATGAAATGTTTCCAAGATCTGAGGAACTACCTGGCATGTTCTTGGGATCTAAATCCTACTTGAGTAGGTGTCAGGTTTTATCAACCCTACATGCAGAAACCCAAATGTCTATGGGTATTGAAAACTTTGACAAAGGTAGAAATCACTGGCAAGGGGGTCAATATCCATAGTGTGCACAAACACTCATAAATATCTATCAAAGATGCTAATAGGGGTGAAAGAGTCTACCAATGGTCTATATAATCACTTAAATGTCTGAGGACTCCTCTTTTCCTACCATGAAAAGTCTACCAACTATCAAAACTGTTTGTGAGGGTTTGAAAATTTGCCAAGATGAAGAAACCTACAAAATTTTGGATTATGTATGACTACTCTAAAATCTAGCAAAGGCCCACTTGGTTTCTTGACAAACCTAGAAAAACCCAAAAATTATTTTTCCTCAAAGGCACTTGATGTACAATTTTTTTTTACTTTAGAAAATGGCCTTAAAACCCTCCAAAAATAGTTAAAAACTATCATGAAACTAGGTCTTATTTACAATGATTCCTAACATTTTTACACCTTCCAAATCTAACGCCACTATTTTTTTTCACTTTGAGACTCTAGATATGTAGATTTGCATGGTTTTTTTTTATGCAAGAGCATCACTATCACATTGTGTATATAAGTCAAATTGTCATATTTTGAGTCTTTTACAAGTTATTTTAGTCATGTTGGTATATAGGAGTTAGTAGTAATTGATATATCATTGATGGATTTGAATTAGGATCATTTATGTCTTTTCTCACCAAAATCTCTTGTTTGAATTTTCAAATTTACATGTTGAGTTTAGAGACTACAACCTTATTCTAAGAAATATAAATGTTGTTATGGATTAGGGGTCAAAAGTGTCTAAATAATCACATGGCCCATGTAATAAGTCATTTTTGGTGAGTAGGCAATGTACTATAAGAAGATGGATGGGCAGTTAACAAGTTAGTTATAGGATTTGGAGTCTTTAAAATAAATGTTTGGTTGTATAACAAGTCATGGAAGGTCAGATTGAAGTTGATAGGGGTTGGACTCGAAGAAGAAAAAATATGTAAACCCCCAAAATTAAGTAAATAAAAAGTTATTGATTTTGATAACTGATTTATAACTTAGTTTATTGTTCATATTCCATAACAGAGACTGAGAATACACCACGAAGATCCAAGACATAACAATGAAATGACTTAGAAGCATCTTGTAAAGTTGTTAAGTTCTAATGAAGGTTTAAAGAATGTTGTTTACTGAGTTTCCATGTCATTTGATATGAGTTCATTGACAGAGGCCTATATTTATTATATTTTGTGTTTTGAATCAAGAAGGAAACTGAGTTATTTGTAGATTAAAAGCCTATTTATGTGATGATTTGGAAAAGGTATCTCAGGACTACTTTTTAAGGGAAGGAAAGTGCATTGATGTGAAAACATATGTTATTGCTTAGAGGTTAGAAAGATAGTCTTGTGGTAGGTAAATTACATAGCATCCCTTATTTAGTATTTCTATACTAAAGTGAATTAGAAGATGTCAAGTATACAAACAAAGTCTGATGGAGGATTATTTTTAAATGCAATGATAATTGGTGACATAGTGTATCTATGTTTTTTAATGTTCTATTGTGTGTTTAAATGCTTGGGCAACATATCCCTTTTTGAAAAGGCTTATACAATACTGCAAACCTGTATTCCTTGTATTCATGCATTCTGTGAGTCAAAGTCAACCATTGTGTGTATTATCACTATGAGAAAGTTTGGATAGAAATAACTTTGGAGGTGTGTGTTTGGGATCTAATAGGAGTTGAAGAACACAATAACATTGTCCATTCTCAGTTGATAAAGATTTGATTGAGTACAAACCATGTATTGTCTTAAGTTTGAAAACATAGTCAAAGAAAGAAGGGTCTAAAAATATATATTGAAGGTGTCAATCATAAAAATCATTGATTGGAAAATATTTCTACATGTTGCACAGACCTTATAAACTCTTCATAGTCATGTGAAATTTTTAGAAACACTCACAAAGGTGAAATAACCCTTCTCGGTTTGTAGGGTTTGCAGACAACCCTATTGCTAGGGTTTAGAAATAAAATTACTTATAAAAAACATTTCATCTGGTGAAACCTGTCCAAATTTCATCATGAGATAGATGTCAATGAGGTAAGAGAGATTTTCAGGTTTTGAGAGTTGTTCAGTACGTATCCATACAATGATAGTGGTTTGTGTTTGATATAGAGCCCTAATAGACCTAATAGGGACCTAGAAAGGTCTATAGAATTATCTTAAGAGGGGAATTGGGTAATCAAATCTTGTAGACTGATAGAGTGTGAAAAAGGGTATTTGTATAAGAAGTCCATTTTCTAAATTGAATCCATACATAGTCTTACAATTTGAATTTCTCTAAAAAAAAGGCTACTAGACACTTTAAAAAGTAGGGTAGGAGTTGTATGTGTTAATGGAAATGCTATGAGGAGTGTTGATAAGGGATTGAAAGGTCTATGAGACTCTAATAAACATGATCAAGGCATTAGGGACCACAAAATAGTCAGGTGAACCTCAAATTGTTGCATGAAGGAGTGATCCAATAAACCGTTGTCAAAAAAAGTTGAAGTGTGAGTCAAGAATTTGTAAGTTGTAGGTAATAAATCTTGGATTAGGCAGAGTATGAGTGGTGTTATGCATCAATTTTCATCAAACCCCACCAAACCCTAGAAAACCAAAACCAATGGAAAATCCCAGAGAAGCTAGAATATTATATCTCACAAAATTGATGGCATTCATCTACCAGCTTAGATCTGATACCATGTCAAAGTGGGTTAGAATCAAAGATTGAACTAGATAAAGTGGAATGTATGAAGCCGAATCTGCATGAAATAGTTAAATTTGAAGAGCAACTCAAAAGGGAAGAAGCTTGTCTTCACAACAAATTTTTTTATAACATTCATTCATTCATTAGACAAAAATTATATAAGAAAGTACATTATATAGTAAAGAATTATATCACCCAAAAAAATAATTAACTCAACTCATAATTAGAAAATGACTTAAAATACATTTCTCAATGTCCATTAAACAAACTAATTAAAGAATGTAGATAAAACCACATAGTGAAAAAAACCTATAATAACAACAATTTTTTAATAAGTATATATATATAAAAACTCCACTCTCTCTATTGTTCTAGCAATGATCATCACTATTTCATAACATATTTGTTTTATTATTTTTCACTTCTTTAACAAAATCTGATTGACCATCATACAAAAAATTTGTTTTATTATTTTTCACTTCTTTAACAAAATCTGATTGACCATCATAAAAAAATTATCATGATGATGGTTCCAATGATTTGTGTATCGTGATGATGGTTCCAATGATGATAATGATGGAAGGTGCTACTAATTTGGAGTGTCTTCCACCTCACAGTGTTGCACGGATAGCCTAATCACATATTCCAATCTTGACCATCATAAAAAAATTATCATGATGATGGTTCCAATGATTTGTGTATCGTGATGATGGTTCCAATGATGATAATGATGGAAGGTGCTACTAATTTGGAGTGTCTTCCACCTCACAGTGTTGCACGGATAGCCTAATCACATATTCCAATCTTGACGCATTACAACCACCTGTGATCCATCCCACCTAAACATTTCATTAACATGGTGAACATCCTTGGCAAATTTTACCTTCACTTAATATGTAGTATTCAATTTAGTGTCATCAATAAATCGACCAACCTTAAATTTTATGGATTCATTGCCAAGATCATAAAGAATATATGCGCACTTAAATTTGTCAATGTTCATAATAAAACAAATAGATATATGCAACATGTATTTTCATTCCTTAATCCTAGAGAAATAAAAAAGTTAATTTTTATATAGTGAACAAAAAAACACAGCATGCCATGAACCATTTAAAAAACTATTGGTTATACGGGAAACAAATAGTGTTATCCTTATATAGCTCCAGTCATATAAAAGTATTACTGAGAGTAACATAATTCTTAGTGAAAAAATATAAACATATTTCAATTTCAAGTAATTTTCGGCCCATATTCGAAGACTTTAAAAAATAATAATAAAATATTAAGATAAACAAAGAATGTAGCTTATTCTTAAACATTTACACAGACATAAAGTGTATAAATTTTATTTTATTTTTTTAAATGAATTAGAAGATGATAAATTACTAAATTATGTTTGTTTGTTTTTTACCTATTGTTTACTTATCCATTGTTGGTGCAATTGATGAAATGCCTTAAAAAATGTACAATAATTATCTAGAAAGAGTGGTATAGAAATAAGAACACATAATATGGATTATTTATATAGGTGACTTGAGATTCAAATTTGAAAACCCTTATGATCTATGGACTTGAATCCTATTGATTCATTTAATTTTGTTTGGATTGATATTTAATTTTTTTTTTCAATTGTTTCAGATTGCCTTAAAGACTTTGTTGAGCCTTGTGTCTAGTTTTAATTTCATGGGTATATTTATTGGAACAAGGAGTGGAAGATGTTTAGAGTTTAAACATCTAAAATAAAAAATTAAAACGAAGTAGTTGTATTTTTGTACAAGTTACTTCGAAAATTTGTACATGTTGAAATATTAAATTGATAGGATTTTAACTTTTGATAATAAGTGAAAAGACATATTCTATTTGATAAATAATATAAAAATCTATTTTACTAAATTCAACATCATCATTTATTCATAAAAATCTTAAATTGAAATATTTGTAATTGAAATATTATGTACTAACAATAATATTATATTTTGTATAAAGATTTAAAGTTTCATATAAATTATAGAAGAATATCAATACTTAATTATTAGATATAAATTAATTTATAATTAATTAAATTCTATTTACTTTTAGTTTAAAAAAATATGTTTAATAATTACCCATCTCCAAATAACCTCTCATCTATTGGTATATCTTCCTTATATAATATTTTTAAGTCTAAATGTAAGTGTCAAATTTTCATGGAGTGCTGCGTAGTTTAGTTCATCTACACCACTGCGATTAAAATTTTTACACTTGATCCTTACTATTTCTCCTACTAAATTGAGTGATACTAAAGATAAAAGACAAAGATAAGGAACAAAATAGTTGGAAGACGTTACAGGCCCACAAGTTTCTAGGCGCAGAGAAAGATGGGAAGACAAATCTGACAATTTCCCACCTCCTCCATCCTTCTTTGTTACTCCTACTGATTAGTGTTCACTGTGTTTTATGGCTCTGCCTTATAATTCTTTGGCCTCGTCACCCTTTTTGTTGATTTTTTCCTAATTTTATTATGATACTGATGTAATATCTCTGTTTATACTGATGTAACACTCGAGCATGAATTCTTCCACTAACGTTTTTACATGAATAGTTTATGTACCTTACATTTTTTTTACTATCATTTGACTGGCTTTTCATTACAATTGTAATTGATGGTGAATTGTAAATTTGCAAGATATTAAAAAAAAATTGGAAGTTTTTTATTTCTGTTCGTAAAAAATAATTAAAATATTGTTATCGCTTAAACGTATGGTAGAATTTGAAGACGTAGAAATGTTTCGTACAATATTATCCTTCGCCAATATAATATGTAACACACTTCCAGATTAATATCTCCGAACATTTTATGATTGAAAGAAAAAAGATGAATACTATTAAATTAAAGGTGTAACATAAGCAACACAAGTAAAGAAAGACTTAAAGCCTCAAAAAACTTGCAAGCATAGAAATTGCGCTGTTTGCTACTTCATGAAGAATTCTAAACTGTGTAGTGAAAGGCAAACGACATTGCTGAGCTCCATGTTATATAACTCCGTTATGCAATCTTACAATAGCATAATCAGTCTTCAACTCTAATTTCTTCACATGGATGAATGTTCAGGCATAATACCATATTTTTACAGAAGATTCAAGGGCGAATTCCACAAGTTTGAACAGTTTGAGAAGCAAAAGAAGACCCAACAGGGCAGAAAAGAATTAAAAATATTGGGAGTGCACGATTCATATACTTGTCCATGGTTTGTATGTCCTGCATCTAAACGCAGGAAGATACTTAGAACAAAAAGGAATGTAAGTTGCAAGCATCGTATCCAATCTAAGGCTTTTCCACAGAGGTGGAGTAGTCATGATCTGAATTTATATTTGAAGCAGAAAGGAATGTGGGAAAATAGTCCTTATGGACATTTGTTGCAATGCAATTAATATGTTTTTATCGTCTGTTTTACAAAGAGGGCAGAAAGCCTTAGTGATTTGAAGTACTGTTCCAAATAGTTCTTTTGAGCCATGATATTTTAAACAAGATTTATGTTAAGAGTGCTACTCCAATTAGCATTAGTGTTAACAGGATCCACTAGTGAATAGAGGTGGGGTTGGGAAGATAAGTTAGATAATCCACTTCAACTAATGTTGTGGATTGTTTTGGTTATTTAATTTTTGTATTATATTATTTTGGTTTTCTAAAAAAAATTATATTATTTATTTTTAAATTTTGTTCAATCTTTTTTGATTGAAAAGTAATTATTTTAAATTTATTTTTAAAAAATTAAAATTAATTTAATTTTCTCTTGATTCATTAAATCAATTTAATATTAAAGTGTGTAATATTATTCTATTAATTTTTTACATTAATAGTAATGTATCATTTATATTATTGATTTAAAAAGAAAAAACTTATTTAAAAAAATTTAGTAAACTGTTATAAATGATTGATTAAATATGAAAAGATTATAAAAATCATATAGTACAAATTACTTCCCTTGATTTGACCCAAAAAAATCCAAGTCAGTCCGTAATGAGGAAGCTTATCATGATCATAAGTTAATTTTTGAAAATAGTTATCATCAATCAAATTTAAAATCTGAAAATTGAAAATATTGGAACCCATTAAATTAAATTAGTAAAAATAAAAATTGGAGTGAAAAAGGGACCCCCATTTTTCTCTGCGGTTTAAGATGGACCAAATTGGCTGTTCCAATTGTTGGACGGCAAAATGATATGGAGTCTAAATGACAGAGGTTTTGTCATATTTTGGTCCCTGTACAGCCGCAGACTCCATATGTCTTAGCTCTACTCTCTTCGACAGCGTGCCAGGAGAGCGGAGTAGAAAGGAGATAAAATGCAATCATTTAGAATTAATTCCTTAAATCCGATCCCCTTATTCACGTCATCTGAGCGATTATAACTCGCAAGAATTTTTGTAGGTCTATTAATCTCTTTAAAGATATGCCTTGGTGCTTAATATTATTCATTGTATTAATAATAATATGTGAATCCCCTTCCACTTGCTGTTTTTGGATATTACAACGTAGGGTCAATTTTAGTATTTCAACCAAAATCCAACACTTTAAATATCATTAGTTTTTGAATTTTAGGGTATCTTCTTAGGTAGAAGTATATAAAAGCTTTATCTTTATTTTTTATTATGGTTTTTTTTTTTTTTAAAATTGTTCTAACATTATTTTTAGATGTTTTATCAAAATTTAATTTCAATTTTTTTTTTTTTAACTTTCTATTTAATAAATTTTAATTTTTTTATTATTATTTTATAAAAGAATTTTAAAAAGTTTTATTTGATAAGGATATGTCTTCCATCGTAACTATATTCTCTTTCATGGTCGTGACATTCTAAAGAAAAATGTGCCTAAAACTTGTTTAGAAATGATTTTAAAAAGTATCCCATTATTTTTCTTTACCTTTAAAAAACCTATCATTCTTTTCTTTCCACAAGTTTCAAAGGAACAAAGCAGGGGCCATGTTCCAAACTATCATTACTTGATTGCCTTTTCCTTTCTCCCATGAGAGGAATAAATTATTGGTGTCCCTTGGGCGGATCCAAGTGATTGTCATTCTATTCAAAATCCAACTTCCCACCTTCCAATGAGTAGATGGGTTGGCATTTTTTTTTTAAAGATCCACATAACACACAAACTGAAAGCCCAAGAAAATTGATCCCCTAAAGTTTTTCCCATGTTAAGATCTTCATTTTCAGAACCATCCAAAGAAAGATGTTAAATTACGAAATACTAATGAGGGACCAAAATCTGCTCCAACATTCCATGTCTACTTCCTCCTCTAACCAAATTTCATACCTTGCCTTGACCAAATATATTCCCATGGAATGTGCAAACCATTTTAACGAGTGACCCTCTAAAGGGAAACTAATATGTTGATAGTGTAAAGGATTAATGAACTGGGTTAGAATTTCCCTAGAGAATTAAGCATTGAGCATTTTTGGACCCTTCTCCAACTAATTGTTGGGAATTAGTTCTAACATTTGAAAATAAAATAATATTTTGTATAAATGTAAGTGATTTATTTAAATCATGTAGAGTTAGGATAGGATACGGAATTGGGACAGTTAATTTTGGGATTAGTTTTATCTCTTATTTTATAGTTGATTGTTATGTATGTATGTATCACATTATATTTGAATAAATATGTTTTTGAGATTGATCGACAATTTGTTGTGCTCTGCACATACCAGAGTCTTTAGCGCTTCTCCATTAATAAAGTAATTCACATCAGTGGTATCAGAGCAGAAGTCCAAACTCTCTGAACATAGTATTTCAGTCACTCATTATTTTGCACACAACACTATAGCTATGCTATGCAAACCATGAACAAAAAGCATCACTGTATTTGTTCAACTTTACTTGCATCTTACCAATTGCCTACAATGTCAACCACATGAAAGCTTTTGGTGCTCATCATTCATATTTCTCTCTCTTCCACCCTGTTCACCTCTGTCCACAGTTTTTTCTCACCCATCCTATCCACAATTTGCATAGCATAAAATGAAGAAATTAAAAAATATAGAGTATTTTCTTTTGTGTTTTATTTTCGGAGCAGTTTGCTTCCAAGACTTGGAAAATAAAAAAAATGTCTCTGTATTTTTTTAGAAAAATACAGAGTATTAAAAAAAATAGATAAATAGTTTGATATAGCTTATAGAAATCATCATATCTTTCTTGTTTATCAACAAATTTAGACGATTTAAATTGTTTTGGAAAGCTTTGTCAGAAGGGAACCAAACCCATAAATTGTTTGGGAAAATTTTGTATATTCAAAACGCTGTTCGTAGTTAAAAAAGAGATATTTAAGCTCTATTTTTATGCCGTGACGTCCTTCGTTCTTCATCTGACTGAGCTCCTCCACCCTAAACTGTTGCTGCCATACCTGGAAATCTCACTTTGCACTCCATGGAAGAAATAAGAAGATCCACATTGCTCCTATCCTCGACCCACTGTGACATCAGATCTGGCAAACTATTTCTCAGCATCACGTTTCCACTCCATGGCTTGCTCCTAGCATTGTCATCTCCTTTGTTGATGTCCTCTCCTCTCTGTCAGTGCCACTTCAAAAGACCATCATAAAAACCCATGTTTTTAGGTATTTTTTAGTGTCATTTTTATAAAACTTTAGTTGTTACGATTTTTTTTAGATTTTTTTTGTTTATAGGATATATTTAAGTCGATTTGGTATTTAATTTTTATTTTATTTTTAGTATGTGTTGTCATTTTTACATATTTGTTTTAAATTTTTAGTTTTGTGATTTAGTGTTTTAAATTTGGTTTTTATTATTTTGTAATGTGTTTCAAAGTTTTTTTATATTTTTTTTATAAAAAAGGGATAAAAATTAATTAAAACAAGAAGAAAAACAGCGCAAGGCATTACACAGCGTTGTCTAATTCAACTATGATGTCCAGCTCATGATACAAATGCATGGGTAATTGTCCCATATCCATAATATTCCAGTTTTGCATATGATTAGAGGCCCACTTGGCCAAACAATCCGTAATAGCATTTCATTCTCTAGGAATATGATTGAAAGTAACCGGCTCCAAAGAAGCACAAATATTAAGAATTTGCTTAGCAACCGAAGCTAAGAGCCAACTAACATCTACGAAATCTTGCCTATTCAACAGATTCACCACCACCTGGGAATCAGACTCACAAATGATCCTTCTCCACCCAAGCTAATAGTCACGCGTCACAACATATAAAATGGCAAGGGCTTCCATTAAGTTGTTAGTATGAAGACCCTTGTAAATAGAAAAGATAAATTGAGCAGTCCTAGAACTACCTCGACCAACTCCCCCAATTCCAACATGACCAGGGTTTCTCGAGAATACCCATCTGTGTTGATTTTCAACACTCCCTGAGGAGGAGGAGGAGACCAACGTCCCTCCCTATTTGTCTTCTGACGAGGGTGTCTACCATGACATCTTCTAAAATGTCCTTGCTGAGGAAGAAGATGAAGATGATTACACCAAACAACATCACGAGGATCCACTGCTTCCGTCAAATCACATTTTACTACAACAGTTTCTCTCAAAGAGTGAAGAATTTTCCACCACAAACGATGGGCCACCATCATCACAACCTGAAAAATCCTATGATTCCTCTCCAACCATATGTGCCAAATAATAAAGGAGGGTCAAAAGCCTAAGCAACCTGAAGAAATGAAGAAGAAATAGGGGCCTTACCCCACCGATCAAAAAACTCAACCAAAGATGAGACATGCCAACAAGCCATGTTCCACATACCCCACCACAAGTGCCAAATCTCCCTAGCAAAGGAGCACTGGAAGAAGAGATGTGAAACACTCTCCTCATAATTATGGCACAACACACACATTGAGGGTCCCTAAAAAACACACTTGCACAAATTATCTCAAGTAAGACACCTATTGTGAACCACTAACCACATGAAGAAGTTACACTTAGGCCACGAAGACGAGTGCCAAACTTGTTTCTACCAAGGGACCTCAATGTCTCCAAACATCTACCTGCCAAGCTACCCATATCCAATAGAAACCGATTAATTCCCAGACATATCACTACCAGCCCAAGCCAAAATATCCTAACCCTCCAAGGCATTACATTCACGAGAAGCAAGAATCTGAACCTTCTCACACCTATCCACATCAAACCCCCCTTGTGGCCACTTAGAAGAGTGCTTTCATCAACAAGTAATAGTCGGCCCACAATGTTGGTCAACCTTATAATGTTCAACTATGTCCCAACCAACAGTGGTAAAAATATCACATAGAGAATGGAGGTGAGGATAAGCAGAGAGGACAGGAGGGTGCCCATCCCAAGAATCCAACCAAAAAAGTCCTTGAGACCTCGAATGATAGATCCAAAAAGAGCCCACTCTTAACCAACTAAGCCCCCCATTTCAACGTATACCAGATCATAGAACCCCTTCCCTCCAAGGGAAAGCGAGGAACATCAAAAGAATTGACACCTCTAAGCTACTTATGATTGAGAATATGGGCCCAACATTGATGTTGACTGATACACCAGTGCCAATAAAGCTTAACAACAAGAGCTTGCCCATTCAAAAGAGTAGAGCGTAAACCAAGACCACCCTCTTTCTTCGATGTGCACATAGTTTCCCACTTAACAAGGCTCCACTTAGTAGACAACAAGTTACCACTCAAAAGAAATTGTCGAGAGAGTGCATCAAATTCCTTAAGGAAATACATAGGAGTACCCTGAACAAAGCACCTATAAATAGGAAGACCCTAGATAACAGACTTAAGAAGGGTCACTCTAGCCACAGTAGATAACCATCAATGAGTCCAATGAGTGACCTTCCCACACAACTTATCAAGCAACTTCTGCCAGGATGACCTAGGTTGTCTAACCACAGCAAGAGGAATGCCTAGGTAGACAAAAGGAAGAGACCCAGTCTGAAACCTTAAAATAGTTGCAATCTACCTATGAATACTCTGAGGGGTATTAAAAAAGAAAATAGAAGACTTTTGCTCATTGAATTTTTGTCTCAAAGTAGCCAGGTAAGTAATCAAACCCTACCAAAAATATTCAGCTTCTTGAAGATGAGCTAACCCCATGAGAGAAGTATCATCCACAAACTGGTGATGAGAAAGCATTGGTAAACCATTGCCCCATTGCCACCCATGAATCAAGCCTTGAGAAACTCAAAGCTTAAGAAGTTAGCCCAACCCCTCAGCCAAAATAATAAACAAATATGGAGAAAGGGGGTCCCCTTGGTGCAAACCTCTAGTAGCACCAAAAAGCTCTAAAGGTTCTCCATTCACAATAACTGAAAAGGAAGAATAAGTAACACAAATCATAACCCAACTCATCCAAGCAGGACAAAAACCGAAGGCCAAAAAAATCTTCTGAAGAAAACACCACTTAACTCTATCATAGGCCTTAGCCATGTCCAACTTAATGAGCATAGATTTCTCTTTTGAGGTCGCCATAGAATGAATGACTTCTAAGGCCACCACCACACCATCCAGAATTTGATGGCCAACCACAAAACCCCCTTGCTCCTCATAAATGACAAGAGGAAGACATGGTTTGAGTCTCTCGACAATCAATTTAGTTTATTAATAAGTATAATGTTTATAAAATTTTTGTTATGTCTTTAGTCTTAAGTAGTCTTATTTTATTTTATTTTTTAAAGTGATTTTGTTTATGATATTTTAAATATATTTTTTTTATTAGAGTTTTTTTATATAGTTTTTAATTTGTTAAAAATAAAAATAAAAAGTTGAGTCAGTTGTCTTGTGTCTAGAGGTAATAATATTTTTGGTCATATTTAGTTGAACGTTTCAAATAAGCTTATCAAAGGCACGTTTCAATGTAATAAATTTCCTCTCCAATTTAAAAGTTTGATATAATGTATTTGGATGTATTTTCCGGGGAACTCGGCATCTACATTCAGGGGGGCAATTTTAGGAGTATGTTAAAACTAAAGGGGAGAATGTTGAGAATTATTCCTAACATTTGAAAATAAAATAATACTTTGTATAAATGTAAGTAATTTATTTAAATCACGTAGAGTTAAGATAGGATAGGGATTCAGGACAGTAAGTTTTAGGATTAGTTTTATCTCCTATTTTTTAGGAGATTGTTATCCTATATATGTAACACATTATATTTGAATAAATGTGTTTTTCAAATTGACTGATAATTTGTTGTGCTCTGCACATACCAGAGCCTTTGACTCTTCTCCATTAATGGGGTATTTCTCATCAATGGTATCAGAGTAGGTGTCTGGTCTCTCTAAACATAGTGCTTCGTCCATTCATTGTTTTGCCACACAACACTATGGTTATGCTATGCAGACCATGAACAAATGCCATCACGATTTTTGTTCAACTTTGCTTGCATCTTACCAATTGCCTACAATGCGAACCATGCGAAAGCTCTTGGTACTCATCATTCAGATTTCTCTCTCTTCCAACCTGTTCACCTTTGTCAATAGTTTTTTCTCACCCATCCTGTCCACAGTTTGTATATCATAAAATCAAGAAATAAAAAAATATAAAGTATTTTCATGTGTGTTTTATTTTTGGAGCAGTTTGCTTCCAAGACTTGGAAAATTAAAAAAATGTGTAATTTTAAAAAAAAAAAAATACAGAGTATTTAAAAAAAGGAAACAGATAAATAATTTGAAACAATTTATAAAAATCGTCATATCTTTTTCATTTCTCAACAAAATTGGACGATTTAAATTGTTCTGGAAAGCTCTTTCAGAAGGGAATCAAACCCATAAATTGTTTGGGAAAATTCTATATATTCAAGGAGTTGTTCGTAGTAGAAAAAGAGGTTATTAAGCACTGTTTTTATGGCATGACATCCTTCGTCCTTCCTCTGACCGAGCTCCTCCACTCCAAACTATTGCTGCCATACCTAGAAATCTCACTTTGCACTCCGTGGAAGAAATAAGAAGATCCACATTGCTGCTGTCCTCGACCCACTGTGACATCAGATTTAGCAAACTATTTCTCAGCATCACATTTCCACTCCACGGCTTGCTCCCAACATCGTCATCTCCTTTGATGCTGTCCTCTCCTCTCTATCAGTGCCACTTCAAACGGCCATCGCAAAAATCTATGTTTGTAGGTATTTTTTTAGTATGTCATTTTTATAAAACTTTAGTTGTTACCATTTTGCTTAGATTGTATTTGTTTATAAGATACATTTAAGTCGATTTGGTATTATTATTATTTTTTAAGTATGCGTCGTCATTTTTAGATATTTGTTTTAAATTTTTAGTTTTGTGATTTAGTGTTTTAGATTTGGTTTTTATTATTTCTAATGTGGTTCGAAGTTTATTAATAAGTCTAATGTTTATAAAAAATTTGTTATGTCTTTAGTCTTAAGGATAGTGTTTTTTTATCAAAAGTGATTTTGTTTATTATATTTTAAATATTTTTTTTTTTATTACAGTTTTTTTAAATAATTTTAAATGTTTTAAAAATAAAAATAAAAAGTTTAGTCAGTTGTTTTGTGTCTAGAGGTAATAATCTTTTTGGTCATATTTAGTTGAACATTTTAAATAAGCCTATCAAAGGTATGTTTCAATGTAATAAATTTCCTCTCCAATTAAAAAGTTTGATATAATGTATTTGGACACATTTTTCGATGAACCCAACGTCCACATTTGGGGCGGGGGGGCAATTTTAAGTGTATGTTTGAACTAAAAGGAGGAATGTTGGGAATTAGTCCTAACGTTTGAAAATAAAATGATACTTTATATAAATGTAAGTGATTTATTTAAATCACGTAGAGTTAGGATAGGATAGGGATTCTGAACAGTTAGTTTTGTGATTAATTTTATCTCCTATTTTTTAGAAGATTGTTATCCTATATATTTAACACATTACATTTGAATAAATATGTTTTTGAGATTGATCGACAATTTATTGTGCTCTGCACATACCAGAGCCTTTGGCTCTTCTCCATTAATAAGATAATTCCCAACACTAACCTATTATTCCTTCCAATAGTTTACCGCCTTATGTTTCCTCTTATCCCTAAAAAATATTTCTAAATGATATAATTCTAGATGCATGTTATGCAGGCCAAAAATGGCCGAGACTCCATCTAGAAGTCTGCCAGCTTTCCATACTTTACATCCCATTTTATTGTTTGCAAACATCACCCTAAAATTTTCCATAACGTTCCAAAGAGGAGAATCATTATTCCATTCTTCATTTGAGAAAAGTATAGATAATTCCAATAGGGTATAAAGATATTTTTGCCTTACAATTTAGCTCTAGAAACTATCCCTCTTCTCAAATGCTCTCCACACCATAATTTCTCCCAAAACTTGATTGAGAATAAATTATTCTCTGATCCCCACACCCATTAAACTTAGGTTTACTAACTTGTAGTCATTTCGTAATAATTTGACTTGTTCAGAAGGAAACTTTTATAATAATAGTCGGGATTTTTTTTAACAATTGAAGGAGCCATTGGTAGTGACATCAGATATTATAGGATGGCCTACAGGAATCCTTGGATAAACTCAATTTTTTCCTCCCGTGAAATCCACTTTCCACTGATAAAACTCACCCTGGTTTGGAAAAAAGTTATCATTGGTTCCCCAAATTCATTTCTCAATATACCATCAGACAGAGGTATCCCCAGATATTTACTCAATAAATTACAAAACGAAAAATTTGAGGATTTGTTTTATCTCCATCTGAGTTATGATCGGATTGTTAAGGAATAAAATCTTTATTTTTTCAGATTAATAAGCTGGCCCGAAGCATCTTGGTATAAATTTTTTTAAAGTTTTCACCTTTATTGAAAAATATTTTATCATCAACAAATTGACCACGAGCAAAAATACCACCTCTATGATCTCAATTCCACAAATTTGGTTCCAAGCCTTAGCTTTTTGAGATGCCATTTGCAGAGCTTCCAACGTTATCATGAACAGATACATAGATAAATTTAGATACATGTGCCCTACCCCTTTAAAGGCTTGGACAAACCGTTTTGGAATACCATTAACTAATGCATATACAAACGGTGACAAGATTGTAATTTTTTTTAGTTTGATAGTTGTGATATTAGACTAAGAACCAAGGTTTTAGGGATATTATTTTACCAAATTTATTTGGGGTAACAATGAAACACTAATTAGTTAAACAAAATTATTTATAGGCATAAATTCAAAAATTGCAATGAAAACAACATTATTTGATGATTCTCATTGAATAAATAAAATATTACAATAGAATTTTTAAATAAAAATCAACTTGGAATTAGATTTGACATATATAGTTAAAAAAAAGTCGATAAATAAAAAGTTACTTAAAGCTAATTGATCTAGATGCAATTTTTAGAAAATTGTTATTTTTAACAACTTTCATCTTCTAGTGATTTTTCAATTACCATTTTTAAAAAAATTGTATGCAAGCTCGGATGGACCTATAAATCTTCACATATTTTATAAATATTAACATTAACTTAATATATGAATTTTAACTGAATTTCATGTCCAAGTATGGAAATAGACAATTTTTTAAAATATAAAATACTCCCAAAAAAATACTAAAATATATTTTGGGGCCTTCAGATGGTCATGTATGGCCTCCAAATTAATTTTTAAATATGTATAACTTGATAAAACTGGTTGTGACTGAATTAAATTTTTTGAGATGGTCATTTTGGTACAAATGAGATATCAAATAAAGTTACGGATCAGAAGTTATGGCCTCTAGAAGTTTGGTCTGTACATCATTCTTCTCTAATTGAAAACAACTCAGTTCATGTGAGTTTCTTTAATTGAAACCCTGAACTTTATTCCTATCAATATTTTTTAGCTTTCATTATGAAATCCATGTGTGTTTTTTTTTGTTGTAGTCCTCATTGTACCAAATCTCTGTTATATCTTTCTTATCTTGTGTGCACTTTCTTCTTATCCAAACCCTGTGTTATATTTTCTTTCTTTTTCTTTGATACCAATTGCTTCTAATTTATTTCTTCATATTGTTTTACTTCACCATATTATCCATTAAAATCATATAAATCTGAAACATTAAATATTGAAGAGATATTAGAATTGTGTGGTAAACTCACCTCATAAATATTGTCATTGATTTTCTTCATAATTTTGAATGATCCAATTATTTTATATTTTAATTTGTTGTATGTGTCTATTAGAAATGTTTATTTTCTCAAGTAAACCATCATTAAGTCTCATTCTTACAATATCTTTGATGTTCAATAATGACTCTGAATATTATCAAGATAAATTAAAATCCAATAAGCCAAGATTATGAACAATAATCAATATTGATTCATATTAAATAATTCAAATATTTAAAACCCATGCATAAATAAATCTCAAATCAGAATTAGAGTTAACCAACAAAATTTATAACTTAAAAAATAATTAAAATCCAACCTATTATTTTTAACAATTATTACTTTTAGTAAGTTTTGCATGCAAGTGCGCATAGGTCTAAAAATATCTAAAAATAAACTAAATATTAAAATTAATATATCAGATGAATTTCAACTAAAGTTCAAGTCTAATTACAAATACAAATAAATTTTAAATTTAGAAAAAAACTTAAAAATTAAATTAAATTGTAATTTTGAACTCTCAAATAGTCATATATAACTTCTGAAAAGTATGAAAATTGTCTCATAATTGAAAATGCTGGCTCTAGAAGCATTGAACTTCTCAAGATGGTTGTTTTTGTGTAAAAATAGGATCAAACGGATCTATATGTAAAAAGTTATGGCCTTCAAAAGTTCATCCTTTTTTTCTACATCATTTTCTTCTGGTTGAAAACAACACAGCTCCTATAAATTGCTCTGATTGTATTGATGCCATTTATTCTTATCAATCTTCTTCGGATCCCATTCTAAAATCTAAGTGTTGTCTTCATGTCATAATCCTTATCACTATATTAGATACTTGTTATAAATTTCTTTCCTTTTATTTACTATCTTCTTATTTAGACCCTGTACTATCTTTTCTTTCTTCTTCTTCTTTGATACCTATTACTACCAATCTACTTCATCATCTTCTTCACCTTCACCATCTTTTCCATAGAAATCATATAAATCTGAAACATTAAATACTAGAGAGATATCAAAAGTATGTGGTAAACTCACCTCATAAGCATTTTTATTAATTTTTTTATAATTCTGCATGGTCCAATTTTCTTGTACTTCAACTTATTATATGTGTCTTTCAAAAATATCTCTTTCCTAAAGTAAACTATCACTAAATCTCTTTACTCAAATATTTTTGACCTTATTCTAACATTTTCTTTTATTTTATGTTTTTTTATTACTTTTATGTAACTTTTTTCTTACTAATTCTTATAACTATTGTATATGTTCTATAAATGCTTCTGCATCATCACTAACTCATTCTTCAATTGATAATTGTACCAAATTTAAAATACTCATGGGATTTATCCCATAAACAATTTGAAATGCTAATTTTCTTGTTAATTTTTTCACTGAACTATTATATGCAAACTTAACTTGTTGTAAAGCTAAGTCCCATTACTTGGGTTTCTCTTCAACTATGCCTTTAAATAAAATTTTCAATCTCGTGTTTACAAATTTTATCTATCCATGTATTTGTCTCTTAAATATCCAATTGGAATATATAATTATTTTATTTTGAATAGATAATCATTGTACATAATATACTCTTCATAAATATTGCTTGTATCACATGCCAAAGGATTCTTGTATTACTCAACTATGTTGCCAAAATTTGGATCAATATCATATACTTCTTTAATAAATTTAAATCCAACTACTTCACTCACCATAGTATTTAACAACATCACGTATTTGTTCAAAACATCAACTCCCTGATTTTGTTTCACTGGTTATGCTTTAACACTAAAGTATAACCATGCAAGAAAGAAACTTACTTTTCATGCCTACTATTTAACTTCTTTTGAGTGTTCACATACTTTAAAGCCTCATGATCCGTAAATAGGATAAAATCCATAGGAAAAATTTAATGCCTCTAATGTCTTAATGCTTATACAATGGAATAAAATTTAACATCATAAATAGAATATTTTATTCTTATCTCATTCAATTTTTCATTGAAATATGCTATTGGCTTCTCTTCTTGACTCAACGCAACACTATTTCTCACAAACAAATCATCACAATCAACCTCAAAAACTTTGTTAAAATATGGTAATGCTAAAATAGAATTTTATATAATTTTATTCTTTAAAAACTCAAATCTTTCTTTTTTTGCCATTTGTTTCTATCGCTAATTCGCTTTCTACATTCAAAAGATGAATAAAGAAACTAAAGAAATGGATAAGGCTAGAAGTACCTGGATAAAGATTGCGCACCGTAATCCAGACGTTTGTGGGCACCCCTCTTTGGCTGTGGAGGAATGACACCTGCAAGAGAAGAAACTTGGACAAGAAAATGTTAGATGGATAGGCAGTGGGTTGCCAAGCAAAAGCTTGTTCCCGAAAGTGTGAAAACTTCATCAAGGGAGGTCAACCCACTGATAACAGACAGATAAAAGACTAAGGAAATGCAGAATGCCAGAATATAGGAGTGATAAACAAATTAGAAATGAAAGAAAAGATCAATGATTACCTGAAAGGAGTTGTCGGGCTGATGACAGTCGCCGAGGTTGGGAATGTTGCCGGCGTCGGTTGCCTGGTCTGCCGACTTCGGTTATCCTGTCGACGTCAGTCGGGGCAGTAACCGGCGTCAGTCGGGGCAGTGGCCTGTAGTCAGGTCTGGTCGGGTTCCTGGACTGTGGACAGGTCTGGTTTGTGAACAAGGTCGAGACAGAGTTTAGGGACGACTTTGAATGGACTGGGGAATGGTCTGGTTCTGATTAGGTGCCCTGTACATGGTCTTTGTTGGCAGGAGGGATGAGGGAGTTGTCTGGGATTGTACTGAAAGGATGACAGGTGAAAGAGAGATGGACAGAGGACAGGGCCTGAGAAGGCTTTTCAGCCTCTCAGAGGGTAAGACAGAGGGAGTGGGAGACAGCAGATACCAAATAACTAAACACTAAAGAAAAGAAATGAGATGAAATAACAGACTGTGCTTACCTTTTTAGCTTACCGAATGAAGAGTGGGAGAGCTGTTGTTTAGACCATAGAAGACTTAATCTCTGCTCAAGAATCTCTGCACCTGTTGCTGCTGTTGCACGAGGTCCAGAGGGAGAAGAGTAGAATGCCAAAACGCCAAGAGAATTCAGTTTGCGAGCTCAAGGGGCCGGGGGCTGGAATGGATGCAGAAAGGAGTCTTGAAGGCTGTCGACACCGGCAGTATCGCCGACGTCGGCCGAAGGGTCGCCGACGTCGGCACTGGCAGAATGGGGACAGAGACTAAAAATAGCCTCTGCCCATTCTTGCACGCCGCCGGGTGAGGGATTGTGGGAAGAACGGTCATGAGGATGCTTAAATGGGTGCGGGAGGAAGATAATGAGGAGATTTGGCATAATAAAGGCTAGGAGAGAGGTGGAGGGATCCAAGGGAGGATCCAAGGTGGCAAGGGTGAGGTGGAAAGGGGGCCACTTAATTGAAATATTTAAGTTATTTTAATTAAATGAGTGGAGGGGACTAAGGCCAAGGGTTAGGATATGGGTTTGAGGTGGACAAGGGGGGAGAACCAAGGTGCAGACACATTTGTGGTGTCTACATTTGCCCCTTTTTGTCTTGTTGGTTGTTCTTGACGAACTGCAAGACAAAAATAGGAGTTGGTTGCCCCAGGAAAAGGATGAGGTGTTCCCCCCTCAAAGCGATAGTTGAGAGAAGGGAACTGGAGATCGAGTGTCGATTTGACAGAGAGATGGATAGAAGAGTGTGAGCGAAAATGCTGCAATAGTCGTGATTGTGCGTATGCCACTTCACGGGATGGTCGGGTCAAATTGTCGCATGTCGAGGGTCAAGGAGTGCCAAAATTGAAGTAACTGGGCCCCAGCATTTAGTCGTCTGTTGATCGGATTACTCAATATAAGCTGAAGCTCCAAAAGGTCACTGTGTTCCAAGTATCCTAGGCTCAGGAAGTGCTCCCAGAAACACGAAAATGCCACAAGTAGTAGGGATCAACTGGCTTGCGATCCTATACTTGCGAAGGGTCAAAAATAGTCTGCGGATAATTTTGCTAACCAGCCGTGAGGTAGCACACACACAAAAACAACCAAGGCAACATTGGCTTGGAATTAGTCGAAGGTTGAAGGAGATACGCATGATCTCCAATGGTCATTGGTCAAGGGGATGGATGGACGAAAGGATGTGGCCGAGCTAACCTTAGAAAATGTCATGTGATCTGAGTGCTGCCTACATAGCCCGTGTGTGAAGGGCCTCAGGCCAATGTAGTTCTCCCTAAAAGGGAGGAATGGTCAAAGAAAATGATTGGTCTTGGTCAAAGTTGGTGGAGTTGGTCGTGATCAAAGTCACAGAAGAGAAGGTTTGTTCATCAAGGAGATGAACAAACGGGGGTGGTCGAGCTAACCTCAGAGGATGTGTTATCTGAGTGCTGCCTACATAGCCCTGGTCATAGGGCCTCAGACCAATGTAGTTCAGACGAATTGAGAAGATTGGTCGATGATTGGATGTGGTCAAGTGTCAAAATGATGAGGGTAAGATGAGGATAAGATGATGCTACAGATGGTGTATTCTGTAGAATTGGTCGAGACTCTTTCATCCCTAGCAAGTTTCCATAGTCGTGATGGATGTATGCTAAAAATGAATGGAGGTCTATTTATGCTTCAGCAAGTATTGGTTTATGCTTAACATAAATTGGGTCTGGTCGATAGTTTCCATGTGTACTGATGTCCATAGAAACTATGTGAAATGGACGAGGATGATGTCTGATGCCATGAGGATGAAAAATAGCTTGGTTTGAGTTGAGTCGACAATTGATGTGGTTAAATGTGACCAAAGTGTAGAGAAAAGGTGAAAGGCGAATCGCTCTTTCATTGACAAGGACCAGAAAGGGAGCATAGATAGGGGTTATTAGAACAAAAGCCCCGTTCATGCATTACATCGTTGACCAGTATTGTATTAGAGCGGTAATCGAATCACTTTGACATTAAAGTGAGCTCGAAATCCCTTGAGCAGGTGATAGGAGGAGGATAGGGTAACTCAGCTTAAGAGCAGGGATAACCTTGCCCCTTTTTATAGGAGACCCTGAGACAACTACAAGCCAAGTCCATGACTCGTTTTTTTTTTTTTTTTTGTTGCAGACTGATCGATGCGGGAAGTCTACATAGAGATGTCATTTGATTTATGGTCATGTTGCGAAGCTGATCAATGTGGGAAGCTTCTAAGAAAGGTTGCTATTTGTAGCAAGATTTAGTCATAGCCATCCTTCGAGGGAGTGGTCTATATTTTTGCTTTATATAATGTTTGAATAGCTGTCCTTCGAGGGATCAGTCTATTAGCTACAGCAATGATAGTACAGCTGTTCTTCGAGGGAGCAGTCTGTCTTTTTGATTTGATTTTGTGACCTTGGATTATGTTTTGACATCTTGATATATATATATATATATTTTTTTTTAATTTATTTATTTATTTTATTTTATTTTTTTGAGTCATGGACAAGACTGTAGAAGTTCAAGGACGCCCTTTTATTAGGACAAAGCATCCATGCATCATAAAAGGGTTGTAAAGGACTTGTTAAAGGGGAATAGGGTTGAAAGGAATGAGGATTAAGATGACAAGGATTGCTCAAGGGACGAGCTCAAGTTACGTGTCAAGTAGACGAGTACTCGACTAACAGAGGAATGGTCAAAGATGCAACGCATTAAGAGGCTCAGGTTCTGGCCATCCATCGAGAGAGGACAGACGATATGTCCCTGACCCATACTTGTGCGTGATGATAAAAGGTCCAAGCCAATTGGGGGCGAATTTGCCTCGTTTACTTCGCTCCATATTGGTCACGTGCTGATTCTCTTTGAGGACGAGGTCTCTGATGTTGAAATCTCGTTCTCATAGATTTTTGTCATAGGCTCACTTTATGCGACTTTGGTAGACATGGAGATGATTGAGGGCAGCAAGACGGTGCTCGTCGAGTAACTCAAGTTGAGCTAAGCGATCTTGACGAAAGTCATCGTTGGAAAGAATGTCATGCAGGGAGATGCGGAGAGACGAGATCTATACTTCGAGAGGTAAGACAGCCTCTGTTCCGTACACGAGGGAGAAAGGAGTAGCACTCGTAGAGGTTCAGATGCTAGTGCGGTAGGCCCACAAAGCGAAGGGAATATGAATGTGCCAATCCCTTCTTGTGTCGTTGACCACCTTCATGAGAATTTTAGTCAGAATTTTGTTGGAAGCCTCAGCCTGCCCATTTGCTTGTGGGTAGTAAGGCGAAGAAAAGCTGAGTTTGATGCCAAATGAGTCGCATAGTTTTTGGACAGTCTTTTTTTGAAGGACTTGCCGTTGTCGGTGATGATTTTGTGAGGGACACTGAAACGACAGATGATGTGGCTGCTGATGAAGTCGACAATTTTGTCGGCTTTTGTGGAGACAAGAGGAATGGCTTCCACCCACTTGGTGAAATACTCAGTGGCAGTGATGATGGACTGATGACGAAGAGACGAGTGAGGGTTAATCTCACCGACGAGATCTAATCCCCACTGAGAAAAAGGCCATAAATCTTGAGCGACTTGTAAGGCGTGGCTGGAGAGATGAAGCAAGTTAGAGTGTTGCTGACACTTGACGCAACACCGAACATAGTCGCTACAGTCTTGATGAAGGGTGGGCCAATAATAACCCAGGCGAAGGATGCGCTTGGCAACCGAGTTCCCACTAAAGTGTCTGCCACAAATCTCGTCGTGGACTTGTTTTATGGCTTGAGAAGCTTCAGTGGAGTTTACACAACAAAGAAGGAGGCTGTCGAAGCCTCGCTTATAGAGAAGACCCCCTAGCATGGTATAACGAGTTGTGCGCTTGATGAAGGCTTGCCGCGCATTGTTAGAGAGGTTGGGAGGAGTGACAGAAAGAGACAAGTAGTCCACTAGTTGCTTATACCAGTCATCTTGTGGGCTAGAATTGACAGTGTTGATATGGTCGATGTGAGGGGAGATGTATGAAGGCAAGGGTACATGATGCACCGTGACAAAAAGTTGAGATGACGATGATGAAGACGGGATATGCGAAGCAAGAGAAGCCATGGTGTCAGCAAACTTGTTCATAGAGCGTGGAACAGTTTGAAAGAGATAATGGTTGAAAGATGCCAAAAGAAGGTCAGCACGATTTTTATACCTCTGCAAAACTTCATTTTTACAGAGGTATGAACCGTTAACTTGATTGACGATGAGCTGCGAGTCGCCGAGATGTTGATAGATTTGATGTGGAGGGAAAGGGCAGTCTGAAGTCCCAAAATTAAGGCCTCGTATTCGGCCATATTATTGGTACAATCAAAGTCAAGCTTGAAAGATAGAGGCGTGGGCTCCCCTTCGAGTGGGATGAGGATGACCCCCACACCCCCACCGAGTTGACATTTGGAGCCGTCAAAGAACATGGTCATTTGGTAGACGGTGTCATTGGTGGAAAGTGTGGCGATAGATTCGTCAGGGAACTCACACTGTGAAGGCTGGTTGTCGGGAAGAGGGGCATCTGCCAGTTGGTCAGCGATGGTTTGCCCCTTGATAGATTTCTGCTGGATGAATTCGAGGTCAAACTCAGCGAGCAGCATGAGCCACCGAGCCATACGTTGATTCTGATATGGCTTGGAGTGCATATAGTTGAGAGGGTCGGTGTGAGTGACGACAAAGGTTTTGTGGTTGAGAAAATAGTGGCAGAGCTTGGTAGCGGAAAAGACTAATGCCAAACAGAGTTTCTCGGTATGAGTATATCGAGTTTCATAGTTGACTAGTGTTCGGCTGATGTAGTAAACCGCTTGCTCACGATGATGCTCGTCTCGGTGCGCGATCATGGCACCTAACGAATGGTTGGTGGCAGAGATATAAAGGTAGAAGGGTTGGTCGTCTTTAGGTGGAATGAGGACTGGTGGAGAGATCAGATAGTTTTTGAGGGCTTCAAAAGCCTCTTGACAGTCCTCATCCCATTTAAAGGAGATGTCCTTCTTAAGGAGATGATGAAAAGGTTGGCAGCGGTCTGAAAGCTGCGAGATGAAACGACGGATGGACTGGAGCTTCCCTTGTAGATTGTGAAGCTGCTTGAGATTGGTCAGAGGTGGCATTTCGAGGATAGCGCAGATCTTGGCGGGATCTATCTCGATGCCACGGAAAGAAACGATGAAGCTGAGAAGCCTGCCTGAGAGGACCCCAAAGACACATTTCTTAGGGTTAAGGCAAACATTGTATTGAAGAAGGTGAGAGAAGATGATTTTGAGAATGGTCAAGTGGTCACGGCGAAGCTTGGACTTGCCGAGAAGGTCGTCCACATAGTCCTCCATGATTTTGTGGAGGAGATCGTGGAAAATGTAGGTCATGGTGCGCTGATATGTGGCACTAGCATTTTTCAAGCCGAAAGGCATGAATCGATAGCAGAAAGTCCCCCATGGGGTGGTAAAGGTAGTCTTGTGCTGGTCTTCTAGAGCGATCAGAATTTGATTGTATCCTGAAAACTCGTCCATGAGAGATAGCATCTCATGGCCGACCGTGAGATCAACAAGCTGGTCAATGTTAGGAAGAGGAAAGTCATCTTTGGGACAGGCTAGGTTAAGGTCGTGATAGTTTGTGCAGATCTGAATCCCCCCAGTTGCTTTAGTAACTGGGACGATGTTAGAGACCCACTGCGGATAATCGATGGGCTGGATGAAGGAGATAGAAAGAAGGTGCTGAAGCTCCTCTTTGACAAGGAGCGCAACGCGAGGATGCATCTTTCAAAGCTTTTGCCTAACAGGCTTAGCCTCTGGTTTGGTGACAATGTTATGGGTAGCAATGGTGGGGTCGATGCCAGGCATGTCGCTGTAAGTCCAGGCAAAGGCCTTGCTATGGTTGGAAAGGAACTGGGTATAGTCAAGCTGCTCCTGAGTGTCTAAAGATTGGCCAATCTTTAAGACGTGAGGAACATCGGAAGAAGGGAGGTTGATGTCAATGGTTGATTCATTTAACATAACCTAGGTCTCAGAAGGGAGGGAAAGCTAGATGAAAGAGTCATCGGCACCCATGTAGGAAAGGATGGCGTCATCGTCAATGCAGTGCACAGTGTGAATGGTTGCCGACTCATCCTCTATCATGTTAGGAAAGATGAGAGGGAGAGATCTGGACACCCCCTTGAGCTGATAGGTCAGGGGTTCCAGGCGGATGGTTTTTATGGAAAAAAAAACTAGGAGGGATGGAAACCACCGACTCCGTAGGTGACGAAGGAGAAATGGGTGAGTTTGGAGGAGATTGGTCAATTGTTGGCTCGGGACAAAGGTCGAAAGGAGCCTGGGTAGGGTCATGATATCCCAGGCCATACCGTTTCTTGTCATCATCATCATTGAGCGGCTCGATGGGCTGATGGGAGCCCTGCTCATAACGTCCAAAACCAAAACCCTTCCATGCACACCTGTAAAGGTAAGTGTGTGCGAAGGCGGGGTTGCCAAGAAATGAAAAATCTGATGTGAAAGGTTGGGGTGAAGAGAGGGAATTGTCGTTGGTAGGAGCTTGATTGAGCCCCCCATAAACAAAGTTGGTTTGGAGGTGAGGAGGACCATAAGGCACAACCATCCCGATCCGATGGTCGTAATTGGGACTGAGATGAAGGCGTCCATACTCTTGCGGAGTTTGGAACATGTCTAGGGTCAACAAGGGATATTCCCCAAGTGATAGTCATTGGAAGATGTCTTCCATGGGGTCTTTGGTCGGCGCTTGAAGAGGAGGGGTGAGGGCAACCGCTAATTGCAAACTGGTCGAAGCTTTCACAGATGGAGGCGGTGCTGGAGTTGACGGCTTGACGGGAATGAGGACATCGTTGGGACACTAGGTTGTGTCGCAAGTCTTGAAGGGTGAAGGGTCAGCGGGAATGGTGTGGACTTGCCCGTCATGCTCAAACTTCACACAACGGTGCAGGGTAGAGGGGACACAGGCCATGGCACGGATCCAAGGTCGACCCAGTAGAATATTGTATTGAAACTCTCCTTCGATGATATAGAAGAGCTTCGAGACTGTGCGGGGACCAACGCGAATGTGAAGGATGACTGTGCCAATGGTCGTGGTGGTGGTGTCATTGAAAGAGCGTAAGATCACGTCAGTTTTGGAGACGCAATTCTTGGGAAGAGCTAACTGATCAAAGGCATGGGTAGAGATTATGTTGATGCTAGCACCACTGTCGATCATAACGTGTTTGATGTGTGTCCGATCAACATAGGCAGTGATGAAGAGGGTGGCGTCCTGATCTTTCATGTTAGATGCGGGAATCTCAGAATCACTGAATGTGATGGAGGCGACAGGAGATAAAGAATGGACGAGGGCAGCGAGTGGTTGGGGGTCCTCGGGTTGGACCTCTGCTGCCTGTAAGGCTTGGATGAGGGCTTGACAGTGCTGAGGCGAGGTTTGGATAAGGTCATAAAGAGACATCTTTACAGGCGTCTGGTGAAGCTGCTTCAGCATGGAGTCGTGAATTGACCCAGAAGAAGAAGACGAAGAAGGCTGGGACACGCCAAAGATAGAAATTTTAGGCTTGGGCACAAGAGGTGGCTTGACGAAGGGATAGGTCCAAGGAATGGCAGCTTTTTCTTTTGCCTTGTCCTTTTGCGACCTAGTGGTTATACGGATAGCATTGATTTCAAAAATAGGAGGTGAAGAAGGGGTCATGTCTTGCTGGTGAGATGTTGACGTGGTTGAAGAGGTTAGATGAGAATGAGCCGGGGTCTGGTCAAGAGTGTCCTCAAGGAGAAGAGTGTCCTTCTCCATATAGCGGCAGATGACGGCCTTGAGGGCACAATAAGTGTCAGTATCGTGTCCTGGTGTACGATGATATAAGCAAATTTTCGTGTCATCGAACCAGGAGGGCTTGGACCCGAGAGGTTGGAAAGGCTTGATGGGTGGAAGGGTTATGTTGGAAGTCTGTAGAAGTCAGTTCAATATCAATGAGTATGAGCCCACTAGAGGGTCCGTGCTATTTGATATGCGCGAGGTCGGTGACTTTTGCTTAGGCGAGGTTGGAAGAGGTTTCCGTACCACCTTATGGGTTGATGGTGCGGTGACAGGTGAAGACGGCACTTTCTTGGTGATTGGTATCGCCTTTTTGGGAGAGGGACGGCTGGAGGTAGACAAAGGAAGCAAAGGAGGCAATGAGTTTTGATTGGAGGCTGGAGTGGGAAGGATTCTAGCCAGGGTCGAAGGATGGGGGCCCAAAATGGACGGCAATGGTGACGGAGAAGGAGGCGTTCGCTTCAGCGGTCTAGCAGTCTTCTTTGACTTGGTTGGAAGACTACTACTAGTCAAGGTCTGGTCTAGGTCCACCTTCACTTGTGGGTGAGTGAGGGTGGAGACAGGACAAACGCCAAGTGACTTGATAGGCTTAGACGAGAGAGATGCAGGTTTCGGTTTTGATGGGTTTGGTTGAGGTTTGAGAGTCTGGTCTTTGTTAAGAGTCTGAAGAGATTTTGCCTTGGGAAGATTAGCAGCATGTGATGAGAGGGCACGGGTATGTTGAAGGGCTTTAAGACGCTCCCACAACACCTGAGGCGTCACTTTCCTCGGGGGGAGAAGTTTGATTTTCTCCACTAACCGGGAAAATGGCTAAGAAGAAGATGTTGATGGTTGCGGGGTTGAAGATGAGATGGGTGTAGCAGTCTTAGAGGCATGGTATGGTGAAGACAAGACAGATTTAGATGGAGACGAAGGGGAGATAGGTTCTTCCCTGGGTGGAGAAGAATCTGGAAAGCGAGGCTCCTAAAGTGGGTAAAGGGCAGGGATGATGGTGCCCTCCACCTGTGGTTGAGGAGTAGGAAGGGTTGGGTCCTCCATAGGCAGCAGAAATGAGGATGGCGAGACCAGTGGTGCTGGTAAAGCCGAGGCGTCCTCCAAGATGAGAGAGGTCAATGGAGAACTAGCTGGGGAAAGAGGTTCGTCCACACGTGATGGACTGATTGATGGACTAACCTCTTGAGGTTGATTGGGGATGAAAGGCGAGACCGTATTGACTGTTCGAATGTTGTGTTCATGATTGTCGTCAATTAAGGTCTGGACATTATTTTGAGTTGGCGGATGATTAGGGAATGACTGTTTGAAGATGTCAATGGCCTGATTAGGGGGTGCATTGAGATTATCTAAGATGAGGTCCCCCTTTTCAAGCATGTCTTGGATTATGTTCTTCAAGGTTTTGCAGTTTTTCGTGTCATGTCCCTTAACACGGTGGAAGCTGCAGAAGTCTTGTTCCCTATACCACGCAGGGATGGCGTGTGAGGGATCAAATTGTGGAGGAGGTCGGGCTTGAGGGAGATTGAGGACCCCCTGCTTAACAAGCATTTCTAGCACCGACGCGTATGATTCTCCGAGAGGAGTATACCGTCGTTGTACGTATCTCTGCTGGAATAGGCGAGTGGGGCTCTGAGATGTGGATGGCTCAGGCTGATTAGTTGAATAAGATGAAGGTCTAACAACCACAACATTAGCTGAAGCCTTGGATTTAGAATTGGACAATGATGGCTTAGCAGAAGAAGAGTCATTGGTCTTAGAGCTGGGATTCTTGCTCCGCAACTTGACTTTATTCTCCTCGATGGCACGCAACTCAAGTTTGCAGGCCATCGTGAAGGCTTCATCGAAGGTGCAGAAGGTTTGAACCCTCAGGGTGGAAGAAATATGTTTGGCACAGGCTTGGGAGAAGAGTTCAATAAGCTCGGCCTGGGGTAAGGAAAAGGAGAGTTGATTGATGAGGCCTCTCCATCGAGCAACGAAGTCGGCTATGGACTCGTCCTTGAATTGCCAGATAGAATAGAGGTCCGTGATTGAGACCTTCTTGGTGATGTTGATTGAGAAGTGATCGAGGAAGAGCTGGGCTAATTGTGTGAATGAGAAGAGGGAATGGCTGGGAAGGGAGCTGTACCAGTCAAGCACAGCACCCGAGAGAGACATAGGAAACGTGCATAAGAGCAACGCATCGTCATGAGCAATGAGGTAACAGGCATGTCTGAATGCCCGCAAGTGTTGTTGTGGGTCTTCCTTGCTTTGAAAGCGAGAAAACTTTGAAAGCTCCCACTGGCTAGGATATGGCCTGATTGGGACAGAAGGATGAATGGGCTCGTTGCAGATCTGCTCGTATGAGAGAGTGTTGCGTGAGCCAGAAACAGAGGTCTCTAGACTGCTCATCTTGTCCATCAGCATTTTGATGATATCTGTCGACAAATTGATGGGTGGCATGCCCCCTAAGTTGTAGGGCGCTTAGAAGAGGCTAGGGGAGGCATATGACGTAGTTGGTTGCCCCTGTAAAGGTGCAACGTAGGGATAACTAGTCATAGGGATAGATGAAGAGGCTAAAGGTGGTTGGGTAGAAGGCATAGCTAGGCCCGATGTTGCCATGAGAGGTTAGACTGTGGTAACGGGGGCCAAGGGATAAGAAGCCACCCTGGTGTTGATAGGGGCTAGGGTAGGCGAAATAGGGACAACAAGGTTTTGAAAAGGAGTGGATAGCGGTTGAGCGGGTTGAGGTTGATAAGGGGCCGAAACCCCGGTGGAAGTGGGCACAAAGATAGAGGGAGAGGCCACACCTAGAGGATTGGTCAAAGTCTGGTCAGTGGTCGAAGCGATGGCTTGAGTGTCCAAGGGTTAAACTATGGATGCCGTCGATACAGCCGTAGTCGCAACAAGAGAGGTTGGCATTCCATAGATTGGATTTCCCAAGGAGTCTCGCATTCGGTTATGCACGAGATAGTGTTGTAAGGCCTTGACGTTGAGGTCCAAGAATCATTCAAAATCTTGGTCCCCTTCTTGGACAATAGGAGTCTGTGGCGGGGTTGGACGAATAGGAGTTCTTTTGGTCTCCGAGTTGAACTCCATTGTAGGCTTGGTCACGGACGGGGTAGACAGAAGTGGTTGACGGCTAGCGTGGTTGACAAGAGCCTTGGCTTGGCTACGAGTCAAAACCATGCAAGGCAAAGAGGGTTCAGGTTTCAGAAACTGTGTTTTTCTATTTCAGAAAACCAGGATGGAGTTTTTGACAGAGAAGGGACAGGTTTTAGGCTGCTGGTTTTGAAAAAAAAGGACAGTGACAGAGACCGACGTCGGTTGAAAAACTGATGTCGGTAATAAAGATGGCTGACGTCAGTCAGATAACCAATGCTGGTAAGAGAGGAAAGTCGACGTCGGTGGAAGAACCAATGTCGGTGACTGTGTTTTTCAGAGAACCAAAAGATTTTAAGATTCTTGGAAAAACAATGAAGAAAGCGTCCTCACTCACTCAAACAAACAGATGAGAAGAGAAGAACTGAGAGAGACAGACAAGCCTAAGCGATAAATCCTAGGAATTAACCTTAGAATCTTGTGGCTTATGCCTTAGATGAATGTTTGGGGAGATTGGCTGTAAGAAGGGTCCTAGAAGAGGCAATCTAGAGCTGGTTTCAGGTCTTGTTTTAGGTGCTCAAAAATCTGTGTTAGGTCTGGTACGTGGCCTGGTGCTAAGGAGCAAGCTCCCCTCACTTCACGATTCCAGTGGTTAGCTGGTCTCGCTTAGCCAAGATATACCTCGCCTAGAGTTTATCCTCCGCCAGAGAATGGAGAGGGCTTCCCCCTTGGTGATGAAATCCAAGTAGGGTCACCGGGACGGGTAAGGTATCCGCTGGGGGATGAAATCCCAGTCGGGCCTTGTCTCAAGTAAGTTTTATGTTTGTTTTAGTGCATATGGTTTGGTAGTGTAACATCAAGTGTCTACAATTTATTCAATATGCGTTTTACTAATTACTAGGTGAAGACTAATGCAAGCACAAGTAGAAATGCAATGCAGTATGTTTTTAAGCCCAAGTCAAAAATATGAAGTTTGGATGAAGACAAGTTTGAGAAAGGGTTTGAGAGTATGATGTTTAGACTAGTCTAGAAATGCAAGGAAGAAAGATTCGTTTTAGTCCTGCTTATAGTGTCATTTGGAATAGAAGAAAGAGACAAGAAGGAAGGAGCCTAAATGCACCTAAATGAATGAAAGGAAGAGGAACCCGAAGAAGAACCTAAGGTCCCACTGGGCGTGCCAGAATGTTTCTATCGCTAATTCGCTTTTTACATTCAAAAGATGAATAAAGAAACTAAAGAAATGGATAAGGCTAGAAGTACCTGGATAAAGATTGCGCACCGTAATCTAGACGTTTGTGGGCACCCCTCTTTGGCTGTGGAGGAATGACACCTGCAAGAGAAGAAACTTGGACAAGAAAATGTTAGATGGATAGGCAGTGGGTTGCCAAGCAAAAGCTTGTTCCCGAAAGTGTGAAAACTTCATCAAGGGAGGTCAACCCACTGATAACAGACAGATAAAAGACTAAGGAAATGTAGAATGCCAGAATATAGGAGTGATAAACAAATTAGAAATGAAAGAAAAGATCAATGATTACCTGAAAGGAGTTGTCGGGCTGATGACAGTCATCGAGGTCGGGAATGTTGTCGGCGTCGGTTGCCTAGTCTATCGACTTCGGTTATCCTGCCAACATTGGTCGGGGTAGTAACCGGCGTCGGTCGGGGCAGTGGCCTGTAGTCGGGTCTGGTCGGGTTTCTGGACTGTGGACAGGTCTGGTTTGTGAACAGGATCGAGAGAGAGTTCAGGGATGACTTTGAATGGACTAGGGAATGGTCTGGTTCTGATTAGGTGCCCTGTACAGGGTCTTTGTTGGCAGGAGGGATGAGGGAGTTATCCGAGATTGTACTGAAAGGATGACAGGTGAAAGGGAGATGGACAGAGGACAAGGCCTGAGAAGGCTTTTCAGCCTCTCAGAGGGTAGGACAGAGGGAGTGGGAGACAGCAGATACCAAATAAGTGAACACTAAAGAAAAGAAATGAGATGAAATAACAGACTGTGCTTACCTTTTTAGCTTGCCGAATGAAGAGTGGGAGAGCTATTGTTTAGACCACAGAAGACTTAATCTCTGCTCAAGAATCCCTGCACCTATTGCTGCTGTTGCACGAGGTCCAGAGGGAGAAGAGTAGAATGCCAAAATGCCAAGAGAATTCAGTTTGCGAGCTCAAGGGGCCGGGGGCTGGAATGGATGCAGAAAGGAGTCTTGAAGGCTGCCAATGCCGGCAGTATCACCAACGTCGGCCGAAGGGTCACCGACGTCGGCAGTGGCAGAATGGGGATAGAGACTAAAAATAGCCTCTGCCCATTCTTGCACGCCGTCGGGTGAGGGATTGTGGTAAGAACGGTCATGAGGATGCTTAAATAGGCGCGGAAGGAAGATAATGAGGAGATTTGGCATAATAAAGGCTAGGAGAGAGGTGGAGGGATCCAAGGGAGGATCCAAGGTGGCAAGGGTGAGGTGGAAAGGGGGCCACTTAATTGAAATATTTAAGTTATTTTAATTAAATGAGTGGAGGGGACTAAGGCCAAGGGTTAGGATATGGGTTTGAGGTGGACAAGGGGGGAGAACCAAGGTGCAGACACATTTGTGGTGTCTACACCATTATCCATGCAAATTATTTTCCTCTAATATAATTTGTTATTGCTTACATAACAAGACTACTAAAATTCTTAATAATTTTTTTGTTAAAATGTTATAAACCATGGAAACTTCTTACCTCTATGATGCTCTTTGGGATAGGCCACTCAAGAATTCTCTTTATTTTTTTTCATCCATTCTAACACCATCTACTGAAATTACAAATATCAAAAGTATCAAACTATTCTGCATAAACTTGTACTTCTTCAAATTGGCATAGAAAGTTTTTATTAACAATTATAATACCATTCTCAAATGTTGTATATTATCTTCTTTAATCTTATTGAATATTAAAATATCATCAAAATAAATTACTACAAACTTATCACTGTATTTTTTTAGCACTATGTTTATCACCATCATAAATGTGCTAAGAGTATTAGATACCCTGAATGGAATCACTATCCACTCATATAAACTATCTTTAGTTCTAAATTTTGTTTTTCATTCATATCCTTCATGAATTCAATCTTATAGTAACTACTCCTTAAATCAATTTTGGTAAAATATGTTTTTTTTGCAATAACATCCATCATATCATATAAATGAGGTATAAAAATCATGTACTTTATTATTATTTTATTAGTTTCTCTACTATCCACACACATCTTCCACTTTCCATTTTTATTTAGAGTTAGCAATGTTAGTATTTCAAAAGGACTCATCCTCTCCCTTACTACACCTTTTTTCACCAAATCAGTAACCTGCTTATTCAATTTTACATATTCTATGGGACTCATCTTATAAGATGCTTGATTGGGTAGAGTTGATCATAAAATTAAATCATTGTGATTCTGAATATCTATCTTTGGTGGTTAAATATTTGGTAACTCATCACGTATAACTTCATATTCTTTCAACATTACTACTTTTGCGAGTATATGCACCACTTCTATGTCTTCTTTCTTTGCTAGTAATACATAACAACAACCTATCTTCATATCTTTGATACAATTAGCATACTTTTAGCCTACCCTTATTCTTTAAGAGGTTATAAACTACCATCATACCATATTTCTATAAACTATATGTGTTGTTTGTTCCATCATAAATTATTTTATTATCAAACTACCATGATCTTCCTAATAACACATGGCATGCATCCATTTATATAAAATTGCATCATATTTTATCCTTATAATTTTTACCTATTTAAAAATTGAGGAAGCACTTTTTGTCTATTGTAACTTCATTCTCTTTTTTAAACCATGAAATTTGATAAAGATTAGGATGTTTTTTACACTACAAACTTAGTTTCTCAATTATAGCTTTAAAAACCATATTTTCACAACTACCACTATATAGAATTACTTTACATATATTACATTATAAAGTACATTTTAATTTAAATATATTTATTTTTAGCCATACGTTACCACTTTATTTATTTTACACATGTTATTTCTTTGGAGCAATCATTATTCTTCTCATCATGAAACTTTTTCTAATATTTACAACTGCAACTTCAATATTTTTATCTTCTATTTAAGCCTCAACTAAATTCACTTTTAGGTGATCCTCTTGCATCCTTTCTTGATTTTGGTAATATGAACACTCAAACACTCTTTGACCTTCTTCTCCACTTCTATAATAAATATAAGACCTACGTTATTTTAAAAACCATTATCTACCACCATCATAATTTCATCCTCTCTAAAATCCTTTTCCTCTTTGCTAGTATTAAAACCCTTGCCTATTATATTCTTGTCTTTATAGACCATGTGATAATTCTCTTCTACTGGTATTAAACCCACCTGTATTTTTATTATATCCACCTCATCCCCTTACGTCACCTCATAATTTCTATCTACACCAATTTAATTGATTATCTGTGGATTATTATGATTATTAAGATTGATTAATTACTATTTAATCAAGCTATAAGTCATTTACTATTATTCGACAGTTGAATGTTACTTAGATTATATGATTGTATTTTTATGACTTAGATATATTCTTTATATTATGATTATGTTGTTAGTTTTTATGATAGTATTTTATAGATAGATATATATATCATGATGTTATGGACTAACTAGCTTCTTGTCATGAGTTAGATATATGAAAGATCCATCCCTCATAACATGATGGAGGGAGATCATCATTAAAGAGGATGACGTAGATAGAGGTGTTGGGGGATGATAGAGGAATAAATAGAATCCACATACACACCATGATAGATACCATTTTTTATATATATTATTTGAATTGTTAACTGTAGTATGTCATTTATATTTTTTGCATTTAGATAATTGATTTATGTTTTAGTTATGATTTAATTTCATTTAAATGATATGTGGACTAGATTATGTGATAGCATTATGACTATGGTACATAGAATGAATACCTAATGCTTATTTATGATTATGTCGTATTATTATATTCATGTTATTACTTTAATGAGTAAGTAAATCTATTTGATTATTATTTGACTACTACTCTTATAGACTAGACTACTACTCTTATAGACTAATTAAAGTGTCTTTTAAAATGTCTTAATGCATTAACTAGTTATTATGACATTCACAAAATACAATTGTTTGGGCTTGGTATTTTTGTGTATAAAACATAGTTAAAGACATTTGGGATAGTTTATATAATGGTAATGGAAAATAATAACATTATTGTAATATCATTGTGTTAATTTTAGTATAATGGTTGTTTAATTATTACAATCAAAATCTTGTTGTAGACTTTAAATAAGTCACATTGTTATTCAAAAATTGTATTTTTGATAACCTTTTAAATGTTATTGCCAAAAATTGCATTGTTATCAAAATAAACTAACACTAGAATAAAGGATTAATACAATTATTGTTGGTATTTATACTTATTTACATATCATAAATCAACATCTTTGTGTTGTTTAAAACTTTATCTAGATTCAATAATTATTTAACTAAGACCTATGTATCCAATCCCTTATTAGAAGATAGAGTGCATTGATAATTGTTAGTGTGCTAATTATTGTTAAATTTTATTATGAAAATTGTCACACTTTAATGAATTTTGAAGTTAATTTTTGAGTATGTGTACAAAGTTGGGAGATAATTTTTTAAACATTTTAAGTAATGCGATCATATTATTAAATAATATGATCATGTTATTTAATTAACACGATCATTTTATTTAATTAATGAAATCACATTATTTAAATTATGGTTCGATAATTACCAAGCCATAACATGACTGCGTTATTAAAAAAATAATAATGTGTATGCATTAGTCTAAACTAATATAACACGTACATGTTGTATAATGTGTACACATTGTATAATGTATCATACAATGTGTACATATTATATAATTCATACGTATTATTTTTTTATAAAACCAAAACCATCTCCACAAGCATGTAAGAGTCGCACGTAAAGCCAACTTTGGGCATAAACTTATATTTACTACTCTAAATGTTAAGTATAATAAAATATTGTTATTTTTTTATACTTTAAATTTATTTTAGTAAATATAAGAAATTAGGGTCACTCGGCATTTGATAGAGTTGGTCTCATAGTTACATGCCTTACGATGTGAAAAATAGTTTTTCGAAATCCAATCAGGTCAGTACTTAGATATTTTTCAGAGTCTAAGTATTAAACTTAAATATTTCATGACGTAAATTTTGCAATTGAAATCCATTTTTGATAAACATATAGTCATTTTTTAGGTTTTTGTGCCTTCTAAATTAATTTTTAGAATTTTTAGGAGTCTTAAGTTTGTCAAAATTAAAGTTTGTAAACCAATCACTTTAAAATTGATGTAAAGTGGTGTGATTTTGGTAGCATAGGTCACATTGATGACCTACACACTTCAAGTATTTTAAGTAGAAAAACCTTCAAGAGGTAAAAAACTTCAAGTGATATTCAATGATTGAGAAACAATAATAACCTTAATTCAAATTTTTATGTCTTCTTACTTCTTCACAAAATTGTCTTCGTAAAAATCATAGGTTGAATATGACAAAATAATTTTATATTAGAATGATTTTACAATAAGGGTAAAACCCTATTTATAGTGAAATACCAAAGGAGGTGACTATTGTAAAAATAATGAGTTCATCTATCTTGATAAAGTCATTTAATAACTTTTTGGTAACTCATTTTTTTTTAACTAAAAGGGGTAAAAATTTATTGAAAACGAACCGAGAAATAAGGAAAATTACATAGCTTTATCCTGGTCATCAAGTTGAGCCAGCTTCTGAGAAATATTTGGGGGAAGCATCGTATGATCAAAAATATCCCAAGGCAGTCCATGCTCGGAGGCCCATTTGGCTAAACAATCAGCCACCCCATTCCACTCACGGGGAATATGCATAAAAGACATAGAATCCAAGGAGGTACATAGCTAAAGGATATATTGAGCAACTGAAGCCAAGTACCAATCCACAGCTGAAAAATTCCACTTATTTAATACATTGACAACCACCTGCGAGTCTGTCTCGCAAATAATTCTGTGCCAACCATGTTGGCAGCACTATTGCACTGCAACCAAGATAGCTAGAGCCACCATGAGGTTGTTAGTATGGTAGCCTTTGTAGTTTGAGAAGAAGAATTGAATCTCACCCGAGCTGTTTCACCCAATACCCCCAATTTTGGCTACCCCAGGATTTCCCTAAGAAGAGCCGTCGATGTTGACTTTAAGGACTCTAGCCGCAGGGGGCGTCCAATGCCCAGCATGATTGATAGGCTGTAGGTTCAGCCTAGTACCCTTCACCGAGTGCGTGTAGGGAGCAAAGGAAGTATCATTGGGAGGGGTGAAGGAAAAGTGCAAATAGACACTAGCATCCACAGGGTCCAAACCGACAGCAACATCACATTTGGCTTAAAGAGTCTCGTGAAGAGAATTAATAATTTTCCCCCATAGGAGCCTGAGCTCAAGAGTCACATCATGAAAGATCCTCCTATTTCTCTCCAGCTATATATGCCACAAGATAAGGGAGGGACCAATGGCCCAAACAACCTGAAGAAAAGAGGCCTTAGAAGGAGGGTGGCCCAGTTGATCCTAGAATTCAGATAGAGAGGAAACATGCCAACATGAGCAACCCCACACACTCCACTAGAGGTGCCAAATTTGCTTTGCAAAAGAGCACTGGAAGAAAAGGTGAGAAACAGTCTCTTCATTACTATGGCATAAGACACATATGGAAGGCCCTTGGAAGCCTCGTTTATAGAGGTTGTCCCAAGTAAGACCCCTGTTGTAAACCAGAACCCAAAGGAAAAAATTACACTTAGGCCAAGAAAAATAGTTCCAAACTTTCTTCCACCAAGAGATCTCCACTTCTCCAAAAAGATGCTTAGTCAAGGCAAGGTACCCAGAAGAAATAAAATACTTTCCAGAAGAGGCACCTCCCCAAGCCAAGACATCACGTTCCTGTAAGGAGCTGCATCCTCTAGAGGCCAAAATCTGAGATAACGCCAATCGATCCTCCAAAGAGCCACCCGGTGGCCAATCAGAGAAATTATTCCACCTGTAGCCCACTGTCATGCCCAGGTTAAAGGCCTCCTTATAGTGGGCCACCATATTCCACCCAGCCAAAAGGAGATAATCACAAAGGGACTGTAGATGTGGATGAGAGGATAATAGAGGGGGAGATCCATCCTAGGAGTCACTCCAAAAGAGGGAAACAATGCCACTGTTGTAGATCCAAAAGAGGTTACATTTCACAAGATGAGCTCCAAGCTTAAGGGTATTCCACACCATAGAGCCTCTTCCCTCAAGAGGCAGCCTGGAAATATCAGAAGGATCAACACCAGGGTAGTACTTGTAAGACAGGATCTGGGCCCAAAGGTGAGATTGACTGGAGCACCAATGCCAATAGATTTTGGCAGTGAGAGCTTGACTGCTCAAGATAACAGAGCACAGACCTAGACCTCCTTCCTTTTTTGGCTGACAAATAGTATCACAGTCAATAAGGCTCCATCTGGTGCTTTGTAGGTTACTGCTCCAAAGGAATTGGTGAGAAAGAGCATCAAATTCCTTAAGAAAATACACCAGGGCAGCTTGAACCATACTCTGGTATATGGGGAGGGCTTGAATCATAAACTACAGAAGAATCACCCTGCCAGCAGTAGAGAACCACCTATGAGACCAGTGATTCACTTTTTGTCTTATTTTGTCAAGCACATTCTTCCAGAAAAGCCTAGGCTATCTTCCCACAACAATAGGAACCCCCAAGTAAGTCAGGGGGAGAGAATGAATTTGAAACCTTAGAATAGTAGCAATCCTCCTTTGGATAGACTCAGGAGTATTGAAGAAAAAAATAGACGACTTGTGATCATTAATTTTCTGCCCAGAAGCAGCCAGATAAGTATCAAGGGCGAGCTAAAAAGCTGCAGCTTCATGAGTCCTAGCTCTCCCTGTAAGGGTTGTATCATCAACAAACTGGAGGTGGGTCAGAGCAGGTAATCCATTCCCCCATTGCCAACCATGAAGCATGTTCTAAGAAACATGAGATTTGATAAGTCACCCAAGTCCCTCAGCTAGAATGATAAACAGATAAGGAGAGAGTAGATATCCTTGGTGAAGACCTCTAGAAGTGCCAAACAACTCTGAGGGTTCACCATTAATAAGGACCGAGAAGGAGGGGGTGGTAACATAGCTCAAAACCCATCTAACCCAGCCCTGGTTAAAGCCAAAAGCTAGGAGAACTTTATGTAAAAAACCCCAGTTGACTTTGTCATAGGCCTTCGCCATATCAAGCTTAATGAACATGGCATGTTCTTAGGAATTGCTCATAGAGTGAATAGCTTCGGAAGCAATAACCACCCCATCCAAAATTTGTTTGCCTACAACAAAACCCCCTTGTTCCTCAGAGATCACCATGGGAAGACAAACTTGTAGCCTCTTTGTAATGAGCTTAGTAATGATTTTATAGACCACATTGCAAAGAGCAATGGACCTAAAGAATTCTAGCTAATTAGCCTGTTCCCTCTTCAAAATGAGGACAAGAAAAGTGGCATTCAAATCCTGGAGCATCTCTTTGTTGGAATAGGATTCCTGAACCACTTCTAGAAGATCATGCTTAATAGTATCCCAGAAGTCCTAAAAGAATTCAATAGGAAAACCATCGGGCCCTGGGGCTTTGCCTTTTCACAAGTTGAATACCACTCCCTCCAATTCTGGCATACCAACTGGTTGCATAAGAGAGTCATTCATTTTCATTGTCATAGCAGAGGGAATGCAAGATAAAACTGTATTTTTGGCCATCTCGGTTAGGGGTAGATCATCCAAAAAGAGAGCTGAGTAAAACTGTATGGCTTCCCTGGAAATAGCTTGAGAGGAAATTAGGCATGTCCCATCTGAGGTAACGAGAGAAGAGATGAAGTTCCTATTACGTCGAGCCTGCACAAAATTGTGGAAGAAGGTTGTGTTCTTGTCCCCCTCCTAGAGCCAGTCTATTTGCACCTTCTATTTCCAATAGATTTCTTCACGGATATCCCACTCAGCTACATCCATAGAAGCTTGAGATTTAGTAATACGAAGAGCTTCCGTCAACCCTACATCCTGAATTTGCCTGGTAATAACATCCAAGCGATCTTGAGCACTCTTCTTCATAGAGTGAATATTGCCAAAACAATTTATGTTCCAGTATTTCAGTTTCCTTTTAACATACTACAATTTTTTGGTGAAGGAGTACATAGCAGTGCCATAGGTGGGTCCTCCCTATCTCCACCAGTGGGCCATCAAGTCATGGAGAGAGGAATCGTGAAGCCACATCAATTGAAACTTAAATGGAGGCCTCTTGGGAGTAGTAATATAACTAGTAGAGAGCTTGATAGGTCAGTGGTTAGAACCTCTCCAGTCAAGAATTTTAGAAGAGAGAGAGAGAGATAGAGCTAGAGAGCCAAAAACAAGAAATTAGGAACCTGTCCAGGTGTTCAGAGATGGTAGCATTACCAATTATTCTATTATTCCAAGTAAAGAGGCCGTTAAGAGGTTTAACATTAGAGAGATGTAACAGATTGATGTTTTGTTGAAGAAGCTTAGAAGAAAGACCCAAGCGAGCCAATCCACCTCTCTTCTCCTCCAGACTAAGAACAGAATTGAAATCTCCAGCCACAATCCAAGGTAGGAAGGGGTGGCAGCTTCTGACAAACTGAATATGTTCCCAGAGCTTGATCTGGCTAGGGAAATCAGTAGGAGCATATACCATAGTAACAAAAATCAACTCACCAGTTTCAAGAGAGGAAGCCACCATTGAGAGAGCTGAGAGACAAGACACCCAATGAAGTGGCGTAACTTTCCTTGGGTCTCAACACATAGCGAGGCCACTAGAGCTCCCCAAAGCACCAACACATTGACATTGGATTGGGAACCAAATATTAGGAGCACAAGTAAGCAAGAAGTCCATGGAAAGCTTGGTTTTTTGAATATAAAGAATATTTGGAGAGTGTTCAATCACTAATTTGTGCATAGCACTTTTTTTGGGGATGCTATTCAACCCCCTCACATTCCATGATAGAATTATCATTGAGTGGAGTGAGGGAAATGCTAATCCAAGGTCTTAACAACCCCCGACTCTACCAATAAATCACTTGTAAGTTTAATTTTGTCCTGGTCCTTATGCCCAACTCTAGAGGGGTAGTAAAGGATACTTTCTTAAACGGTCTTTGCATTAGGCCCAGAGCAGGAGAACATCCCTTTTCTTTACTAGAGGTGCCCACATCTTTAACCAAATCTACCCAAAGGACATCCTTGTCCTGTGAAGCTGAAAAAACCACTAGGGCACCAGACTCAGGGCCAAGAGAGGTCTCTGGGATATGCTATACAACCATGTCTTGGGAACCATTAAAAATAGGCCCCCTCTCCTCTAAATCAGGAACCCCACACTGGTCCACTATAGGCACTCCTTCTTCAATGGCCATATTGTCAAGAGCCTCAAAACGATTGAACCTAGAGTTCATTTGCCAGTCTAGATGCAGGTGCTTCTGACCACGTCCCTTAGCATGGTGTCAAACTGGGATAAAACCCTCCATATCAAGACCGACAGAGCTAGATGGGCCTTACCCCAAACTTGAAGTATTCAAGTGAGCTTTCCCTTTTACAGCACTATCAGACTGAATATTCCCATTTCTAGTATGAGCAGGTTGACCATTCCCCTTACCATCATAGGCCGTCCTTGGACCAGATGGCCCATCAGGTGAGCCAATACCTCTATAAGCATGAGGTCATTGACACTGCAAATTCCCATACACATGATAGATTCGACAATGGAAGGGAATAGATTCATAGTCTAGTTGTTGGATCCAAGAAGAAGAGCCTAGATAAATTTCCATAGAATCTGGCAAAGGATTATTTAAATCAATATCAACACAAATACGAGCATAATAAATAACCTTTTTGTCCAATGATTGATGTGCTATTGCAGTTGGTTTCCCAAGCATGGCAGCAATCTGACGCAGGATATCCTCACGCCAGAATTCCAAAGGGAGTCTCGGCAGGCGAACCCAAACAGGAACCCGAGATGGAAAATCCTCAGTTGAATTAAACCCCACATACTAGGGTTTGATAAAAAGACCAATACGATCAAAAAAATAAGGGCCTCCCTAAAATATCCAATTTTGATCAGCCACAAAAGAGAAATTCACCATAAAGTAGCTATTACCAGCCAGCATAATATCAAAGTCGCCTTCCACCTACCATGAGCAGTGAATCTAGGCTTCCAGAGCTGACAGAGAAATTTGGATTCTGAGGAACTTGCAGATCAAAGCATGTGATATCAGATATTTCACATCTTCCTTTACTACTTTTGGAGGAATAACCAACACAGGCCGGTCCTAACTACGCAGAAGGCAGCCATTAATCTTATTTAGCTTCGAGCATTCGATGACATAAAAGGTCTCATTGTCTTGAGAACTCACCCTGGGAAGGGATCAGTCACCCCTAGAGGCTTCCACAAAACTAAAACTCTTGGTACCCCCACTCGTAGCCCTCTCCTCGATGCCTATCATCGTTCCTCAGTCAAGACATGTGTCTAAATTCAATTTTTGGCAACTCATTAAATAATTATAATTTTATTATTTATTTTCAAAATATTTTCACCTCATGTTAATAAATATATTATTATTATTATTATTATTATTATTATTATTATTATTATTATTTAATAGTTTTACCAAGGCTAAGGGTCAATAATCCTACTTAAAATTAAATCTTTTAACACTCTCCCTTAATATTACATGGAAATAAATGTCATAGTCACCTTAGAAAGAAATTATACTATATAAATAATTGAAAGATTTAAAAATCTTCATCATAAAAAACATCATATTTTGAAACAAAAGGAATTATGATTCTTAAACTACTCGAAAGTAAAATTAGGCTAGCATGATCATGAGACTACATCTCACACTTCATTATGAATAATCACTAATTATATTTGGAGCCTTTTATAACATAAGAACTTTGATTAAAAAATACGTTTTTAATGTATTTGGGTACAAAATTAAAACTTTCAAATGAAGTTTACTCAAATCACATAAATTTCATAAAATTTGCAATGCTTTACAATGAGAATGAGTATATAGATGGAGAAGAAAAACATGGTCATTAGGAAGTGGGATTGTCATGTACACTCCCCATTAATGGTAACTATGAGAGAATCAATATTGCATAAAATAGACAAAACTTGGTAGAACTAAGTTGTTTTATAAAAATATCTTCTACTTGTTTATTCATAGGACATAAATGCATATCAATATCATCACTGAGGACTTTATCTCAAATAAAATGCACATAAATTTTAATATGTTTAATTTTTTGGTGTTGCACTAGATTTTTTACCAGTGCTATATAACTTTAGTTATTACAATAAAGGATGGTACTATAAAAAAATATTCAAATGAATTTTTTTTAACAACTTTCATGTCTACATGAATTTTTTGGTAGCTTTCATAACACTTTTTTACTCTACTTCAATAAAAGAGATAGAGATGGTAGGTTGATCCTTGTTGCTCCAAATGATAGTACTTATACCAAACTTAAACACATATCTAAAAGTAGATTTATGATCTATAATATTACCAGGATGGTTAGCATTACAATAACCATATAATTTAACATTATCAATGAAAGAATAAAATAAATTAAAATTAATTGTTCTTTTGATATAAAAAAGAATTCGTTAGATAATTTTTAATGATCCAAATATATATCTTGCATAAATATAGAAGCAACACCAACAACCTATGAAATATCTAACCTAGTAATGGTTAGATAAATCAAATTATTAATAAGATATCTATATAAATTAAGGTTAGATTTTTCATATGTAAGTTTTGGATCAAATTTAACACCAACTTCAATAGGAGTAGAAGAAGATTTACAATCAAACATGTTAAACTTAACAAGAAGGTCATGAGCTTAATAATATTGTGATACACTAATAAAATGTTTATCGTTAAATATAGATATTCTTAAAAAATGATATAGAATTATTAAATCATTCATTTCAAACATTTGACTTAATTTGTCCCTATATTTATGAATCAAACTAGTTAGATCATCAGTAGTCAATAAATTATCAACATATAATACAATTAAAATCAAATTATCATTTTCAACTTTAACAAAGAGATAATTATCAAAGTAGCAATTAGAGAATCTCAATTTTTTTTAAAATAATTAATTCTAGAATACCAAGCTTTAAGATCATGTTTTAAACAATACAAATATTTATTTAACTATCATACATAATGTTCTTTATTAGGGTTAGTGAAACCTTTGCATTGATTTATGTAGATTTTTTTTTTCTAAATCACCATTATAAATTCATTCTTGACATCTATTTTGTGTATAACTCAATTATTTTGGGTTACAAGAGAAATAAGGAGATTAATAGTACTCATTTTTGTTACAGAAGTAAAGGTTTCAACATAGTCAATCTCAAGTTTTTGAGTTAAATTATGACACTCACCTAACTTTAAACTTATCAATTTTATCAATTGAATTATATTTGATCTTATAAATCCACCTACAACTGACAAGATGCCTTTTAGGTGGAGGAGGGACAAGATACCAACTCTAATTTTTAACTAAGACATTATATTTAGCTTGTATAAAAATATTCAATCTATCATCTTCAGTGGCTTCTTCAAATGATTGAAGTTCATATTCATACATAGTCATTAATGAATGATAAGAATGTTTAATTCTAATTAATTTATTAAGGTTATCAACATTAGAAGATTAGATTAGATATTCTTTTCATTTAGGTCTTTTAGATTAAATATAAATCTCAGGGAGTTTCTCAAACTCTAAGTTATCTAAACCTGGATCAACTTCTTCAAGGGCATCCATTTTATCACAAGGAGAAACATTAGAGTCAGGTTCATTAACATAAGAACACTAAAGAGGTTCCACATAGGCCTCAAAAAATAATTTTTTAAGAATAAAAATATTTCTATTCTCAATGATCTGACATTTAGAAAGATCATACATGTTTAAACCTTGATTCTTACCTCCCTAATCTAAAAAAAATTAAGAATAAGAAGTGGGATCGAGCTTATTTCTCTTAACTTTAGGAATAAAGATGGAAGTAATACTACCAAAGATCCTAAGATGAGACACACTAGATCTATTTTTAATCTATACTCTAAATGGATAGAAAGATACAAAGATTTGTTAGGGACTATTTAGAGTATGCACAATAGTATTAATGGTTTTGACTCATAAAAATTTAAGAATATTTATAGATTTTAAAATTGATCTAGTCATTTTTATGATGGTATGGTTTTTTTTTTCATCAATACCATTTTTTTGAAGAGAATAGGTAGTTTTTAATTTTATTTGAATACCACAAGTAATGAAAAAAGAATCAAGTAATGAAAAAAGAATCAAACTCTTTACTAATATATTCACCACAATTATTAGTTCTTAATATCTTAATAGAAAAATTAGATGAATTTTCAATACTAGATTTAATTTTTTTGAAATTAGACAACACATCATATTTTTTTAATGAAAAAAGACCAAATCATTATATTATAATCATTAATAAAGGTAACAGATTAAATATATATATATATATATATATATATATATATATATATAAAACTTCAAGAGAATATATAACATTAATATGAATCAATTGTAAAGGATGTGAGAAATTTGTATCATGATTCTTGTGAAAGGGGTTAGTATATTGTTTACCACGTAAGCAACTCTCACAAGTTTCATGATGAGAGGGGATATAAGGAATTTCAATAAAAAGATTATTTATATACATATCATGTAAAATTATAAAATTAATATGTCCTAATATTTCATGTCATAATAGAGATTTATTTTTACTATACGATGAAATAAAACATGTAAAAGAATGAGAGATGATATATAAACCATTATTTTGAACACCTTCAACAATCAAAGAATCAGATTGATTTTTAATGGATCAATTATATTTAAGTAATTTTATAATGAAATTATTATTTATAAGTGATGGAAAGTTGTTAGTGATGTCATGGAAATATCTAGGTGAGTGGATGAAGTGTCTTAATAGTCTAGGTGTCAAATGACAAAGTGTGCAGTGTGCTTGTCCTAGTATGCTTGAAGTAGGCTTGGTTGATATTCAATTTTAAAATGGTTAGGGATGTTTAGAGATAATTATGGTGATTTTAGACTATGAATTAGGTTACATAAGAGGTCTTCTATGCTTCTAATGCTTAAGTGCATGAGTGAATTTCATCTTGGCATAGTTGGTCATATGGTAGAAAAAGTTGAGTAGGTAGTTTAATGGCATCATCATTGTGATGTATGGATAATTCAAGGAGATTTGGTCATACGGGTATGATCATATTAATCTTAAGCTACTTTGGTTCAAATTTTAGGTCTTGCAGTTGAATGGAGTAAAAGATATAACTATACAAAATTAGCCTCCCAAGCAGTTTGAAATGTTTTCTCAAATTGTCAATGCATGTCATATAGACATGTATGATCCAAAAAGTTTATACATTTATTGAAGGTACTTAGAAAGTCAAAACTGATCAAAATTTTTCATAGTGATGTTTTTTATAGTGCTAAGAATGTATCATAAATATTTGAATTCCTAAAGTGTCATCTAGCTCGAGATATAAATCTTTAAAGTTGCACATACAGAATGTGATCGACCAGAGACCATCAAGGTAAATTATGTTAAAGTCTAAGGTCATCTAGATTGTAGATATAATGGTGCACATTAATTTATGATATATATCCAATAGTGCATTTAAAATTCAATATGTAAAAGAATGAACATATTAGTGACATGTGTCACATTCACAGAGCTTGGATAGAAGATCAATAGTTTATGGGCATTCATACTGTCAAAAGATCAATGGTTCGAGTCAAAGTCAAAGAGTCAAAGGTGCATAATAAAATTAAATCTTAAAAATGGAATAATTTAAAGAATTATGAGTAAGATCTAATGGTGATCATTAAAAATAAAGAGTTGATTAATATGTAGAGATCAATGGTGTGCATTTAGTCAATATTACAGGGGTGCACAAGATGAGGTCAACATGTTTGAGGTTTAATGTTTGGGAAGTGGAACACTACGAGTTAAAATTTGAGATACTTATAAAGAATATTAATAGTTGGATTTGAGAAAGTTGATTGAAGAGCACAATATGTGTTTTAAGTGACTGAGGTTTAACTATGATCATTTAGATTTAAATATTTGAATTTAAAGAAAGAAAGACCAGTGCTTATTTTTTGAACCATAACTTTCAATCTATGTAGAATTTGATATTGTAGTTAAAAAAAAATTCTATAGGACTTCAAGGTGTATCTATAAATATTCATTTAAATGTCTAAATATTTTTATAGTCAAATTTATTGAGCTTCAAATTTGATTATGCGTTCGTTCATGCGCTATAGGTAACCCAAGAAGGGTAATAGAGTTGTTATTGATGGTATTTCAATATTTTGAGATGAGATAACTATTGAAAAGTGTTTTATAATATATAATGACCATATTTATTGATCATTAAGGTTTGATCAATCATATTCATTATGATAAAAGTCTTAGAATGTGATTATGTATTCATTCAAGGTGGTTATGTGCACAAAATGTTGTTTAAGCGAATCAAGCTTTAACAGAAGGGTGTTGTGTTAGTTTTTATCACTTAAGAAAGACCTATAGATTGTATGACATGATTTCATGTATTTTAAAGTGTTCATATGTTCTTATATTTCTTAGATAAGTTTCAAAGAGGTGAATGGGTCTTCATAGGACCTAAAAGATGACTTAGGCCTATTTAAAAAGGGGTTGTGCTTAAAGGTGACCCATGTTAGATGAATTAAGGGAGAAGGCATGTGTTGTTGCTAATAATCAAGGATTTGATCATAATAATCATGAATATTATATAAAAGGTGAAACCAATGTGATGGTTTCTAGGTTTGTTGAATACATTAGTGACTGATCTGAGAGAAGATGTGTGTATTGGGAGTGTGTGGAGCCAAGCGAATAAGAGAAAATTTGAAAGAGAAGTTACAGGTCATTGAGGACCATTAGAGAGTGAATGATATCATGCATGTTATCTGACCAAGTTAGTGAAGGTAGATAAATAGGTCATTAGATCTAATAAGCCTAGAAGAGGCTAATTGAGTGAGTAATCCCTAGAAGTTGTTTAAGAGAGATTGAAGGGTGAATAAGAGTGTAAGAAAAAGAAGTCCATAATTAGGTGTAGAAGACATAATATCATAGGTAGAGATAATATCATAGGTTATTTAATTGGTTCTTGATCATCTAGGGGGGTCATAGCCTCCTTGCTAGTTGGAGCTAGCTAAAGGTCAAGTGAGTGCTTGACTAAACTAAGGGGTGGGTGCTCCTTGATTAGTTAGTGATAGTATAAATGTTGGTTCATTGCTTATAATATAAGTAAATTAATTAGTTTTATAGTGGTTTTTATCCTCCATTAGGGTTTCCCACATAGACGGTGTGTTTATGTGATGTATGCTCTTGTTTCATATATATATATATATATATATATATATATGTATGTATATATATATATATATATATGTATATATATATATATATATATATATGTGTGTGTATATATATATATATGTATATATATATATATATATGTATATATATATATATATGTATATATGTATATATATATATATATGTATATATATATATATATATATATGTATATATATATATATATATATATATATATATATATATATATATATATATATATATATATATATATATATATATGCTTTCATGATAATGTTGCTAGATCAAGTTGATGTATGATGGAATGGTTTTGGAATTGAATGAACATTTTTGTCTATTTATTCACCCTCCTCTCACTAGATACTTGCATCAATTGGTATTAAATCTAGTCCTTTGGTAAAGGCTTGACAGATTGAAGAAGATCTAAGGTACAATATGGGTAGCCATCAAATGCAAGGTGGTTTTTCCACTAAACAAGCATCGATGTTCAGTAGATCCAGTTATGATTTTTGGAGTGTGAAGATGAGGACCTACATCATCTTACTAAATTTTGATACTTGGAAATCTATTGTGGATTGTTATTCTGCACCTTCTATTCCTCCATCTAGTGTTGCAGATAACAGGTTGTTTGAGAATAATTCTAAGTAAATTAATGCTATCACTTGTGGTCTTTCAAAGATTGAATACACCAAGGTAATACATTGCATACCTATCAAATAAAGGTGAGATAAATTTAAGACTATTTATGAAATATATTCAAAAGTTAAGTTGGAAAAGTTTCAAACTCACCAAAGATAATTTGAGACTCTTAAAATGAAGAAAGAATATTTTGTGGAATCCTTTATGCAAAAAGTTGATGAGATTGTGAACGTCATCATAGGTCTTGGAGAGAAGCTTGAAGAATATACTATAGTTCAAAATGTATTAAGGTTTATCTCTCAAGTTTATTCTAAAGTATCTACTATAAAATAAAGTCATGATCTTACTCAGTTGAAGATGAATGAATTGCATGGTATTCTTACTACCTATGAGATGAGAGTCGATGATGATAAACCATCAAAGAAGGAAGCACCATTGAAGACAAAAATGAAGAAAAAAAAAGTTGTCCCAAGGTAAAAAACTCAAGGAGGATGACATGTATGATGATTATGAAGATGAACTAATTGCTTTTTTAACAAGAAAATTGAAATAGGTTCAGTCAAGTATAAAGGTAAACTACCCTTCAAATGCTTTAATTGTGGAGAGGTAAGACATTTTTATAATAAGTGCCCTCATAATCATAATAATAATGATGATGAAGAGCATATTGATGGCCAAGATGAAGACAAAAATACATAAAAGTCTGATAAGAAGAAGAAAGGATTCAAAAAGTATGACAATAAGAAGAATTACTTAAAGGACAAGAAGAGTCTCTACACCAAAGAGGATTGAAACTAATTAGATGAGAGTGAGGATAGTGACTCTAAGTTTGATAATGAAGATGATGGTCATGTTGAAGATGAATCCCTCTTCATGGTTGAGGAAGGAAGTTGCTCATATAAAAAAGAGTCGAGTTGGAGTGATTCAAATGATGATAAAGATGAAGTGGACTATGAGATTGAATTGATGAATGCTCTTGAAGAATTGAAGATTGAGAAGAAGATTAACAATAAGATGAAGTCTCAAATCAAGGATTATGAGGAAAAATTTAATGTGTATGAAGCAATAATGATTGAAGATACCAAGGATCATGAAAATATACTCAAGCATCTCAGCTGTCAATTATAAATCCTATCTACAATCTTGAAAGATAAATAAAATGAATGTTCAAGGTATGTAATAGAAAATAAGTCATTAAAAGCTAAGTTAGAGAAGACATCTAGTAAGATGCAGTCATTTATGATATTTGAAAATATCTCAAGTGATCTAGACAATATTATAAGTGGTCAAAATCATGCAAGTGATAGAACTAGTTTTGGATACAAAGAAGAACTAGAAAATACAACTCAAGGCAAGGTGAAGACTTATGTAAATTAGAACTTGAAGGTCAACAATCAATCAAAGAATGTAGATGTTGGTAGAATGAAGACAAATCAGATCAGATAACCAAATGCCATGAGTTATGAAAGTTTCAATTATTACTGTTACACATGTAATCAGTTTTGGTATAGAGCTAGAGAATGCAAGAGGCCTATTAGAAATGAGTTTTCATAGAACTATGATGTGGGTCATCGTCAAAAGGTAAGTCTTCTTCAAATGGAGTAGTTTGTTTCAATTGTTAAAAGATTGGACATATTGCAAGATTTTTTTTCTAATCAAGAAAGGAAGGATAAGATTTTTTCAAAAGGTATAGTATGCTTTAACTATCAATAGAGAGGTCACATTGCTAGATTTTATAAACAAAGGACTACAAGACATAATAGGTTTAATCAGGATCCTAGAGTGAAATAAATAAGGTAATTTAAATCATGGAAAATAAAGGTGGTAAGTATGAGTCATGATGAGTCTGTAAGACCAAGTAATTTTTTTCTATGGTGGAGATTTCTATAGAAGTTGAAGAGTGATAAGGGCTCTCATTATTTGCTCATGTTCAGAATGAAGAGACCAAGCTCAAGGAGAAGACCAAGGTGTTGGTTGAGGCTAGTATGGAATCAAGTAAACATTATACTATTGATAATAAAGTTTCATGCAAGGAATATTAGTTGTCAATACCTAGTGATGAGGTTATGAACGGCAAGAAAAATTATTTAACTAAAAAGGTATGTCATGAATCTATGTTATCCCCATGTGTTGATAATATAGTCTTAGAAGAGAAGGATAATGTCGTAGTAGATGAGAAAGTTTTTTATCTTAAGCCTAAGAAGAAGAAGAATAACTATCAATATCAAATGACCAAGGAGGAGAAGGAATATGAGGAGTTGTGGGCAAATCCTAGTTTCACATTGTTCTAAGGAACTGTGTGAAGTAGGGTGTCTCTATATATGCTTCTTAAAGAGACTCTTTTAGTGGAGAAGTTTTGTTATGTTTTTTTTAATAAATTCATAGAAGGCAAGATATGAGTATTTCCAATTGGATTTGGTGTGTCAATATGGGATAAGTGCTTTAATGAGGTCAGAATGATGTCATAAGGTGTTTTTGTTATGTATGCAGTGTCTGTAGGATAAGAATGGGTGTTTTTAGGTGGCATAATAAGATTGATGGAATTTCAAGAATATTTTGGTGATCATAAAGGTCTATGCTTTTTTTTTTATGTGTTCAAGGTGGTTTTGTTTCTTTATGATCATGTTTATACCTTTTTGAGGTCTTTGTGTGCTCTCAAGTTTATCCTTCTTGGTCTAGATCAAAACCATGGTATGGGAAGTCAAGGTTTCCAAAGGTGTGAAGGTTCAAATATTTTTCCATAAGTATGTGATGGTTTTCTCCAGGTGTGAAAGAATTTTTATAGGTGAACATCGACCAGAAGGAGGTTTGTTGACCTTGTTTATTTTGAGATTCTAGAGTTTTGGGCTATGCTATACAAGTGGTTTGCCTTATTAATTGACATATAAGGATTATTAATATGTTGAATGGGAAAATGGGTTGTGAAATCAAGTTTCACATATATTTTAAGGTTTGTGGTTTTTAAATTATTCATGATTCTGTCAAGATAGGGCCTAATTAGCTAGTAGGTTTGTGAAGGAAGTATGTTACATAAGATGATCTAGGTGATAAAAAATTGTGTGCCTAAGAGGGAGTATGAGAGAGATACATATATGAATTTTTAGGTCTTGAAAATATGTATACTAAAATTTTTGGGCTCTACAAGTTCCAAGTAGGGCTAAAAAGAGTCTAGACAAGCCTAGTGTGAAGATTTGATGATTTTGCTTCAGTTTCTCCAAAAGATAAGGGCATGGGTGTTTCAAGGTGATTTATTATTTTATCTTTTATCATGTTTCCTATTTGGTGATTGACTTGAAATTTTTTTGGTGGTCCTTGAGGTGGATTGAGAGAGAATGGCTAGTAGGCCTTTGTGGTCGTTTTTCATGATGTGTGGAGATCTAAAGATTATAAATAGGTGAAATGGCTCAAATATATTAGGGGGAGTCACTCTTAGGTGTTTCTTAGTGAGATCCATGAGATTTTTGTGTTTTTATGTGTTCTTTCTTCATTGGTTATATTGTTACTTATATTTGCACCCTTTGAGGAGATGCAAATATCTCCTAATCCAAGTGGCACAATGGAATCACCTCTAGGCTTGTGTGTAGCTTATGGAATGATATAAATATCTAGATAGGGATATCTCCCTTGATGTACCACTTTTAATTGAAACTACTACTAAACTTGGGGGGTGAAAAGGGAGAAGAATAACTAAAAGCAAACTAATCTAAGGGAGGTGATACACCAAATAACTTGATGACATCCAACCATATGCATATTACACTTGAAATTAAAGGACAAACTGAACATACACTTATCCAATCTTCATCTTCTTCTCATATAAATTCTACATTGTGAGGTTATGGATGAATGTGCAAAGCTAGGAGGACTAGACAAGAGGCCTATGAGGGCACTAAGGAAAATACTAACTCATTAAATCTTTTAATCTCCTTGAAAACTTCACATTACCTATTTGAACACCTTATAACTAATTGAGACCAGATATGATGATTGGAATGAAGTTTAAATACATCATACATGTCTCTTCATGAATTTTTTGTAGGCCTGGTCATCTAGAATCACTTGGAAAGGAGCAATTGTCCTCTGTTGTCTAGAAAACTACTCTTTCATGCACCCTACACACTTAGATTCCAAAAAAGATCATTTTCTGATGAAAATACATAAAATTTAGTGAATGAAATATTTAAAGTCCTTCCATATTATTATAATCATCTATGACACCTTAAAAATCCATCCACTTAAAGTTTTCCCACTTCTCCCTAGCTTGTCCATTCGCCCAGTTTTGATTGACTGAGTTGAAGCACCTAGTTTAGACACTTAAAAGATTATTCATGGAATAAAATGGCCATATGGAGTTATAAAAAGTATATAGCTTCCCTTAAAACTTGGATTCACCTTAAAACTCTTCTTTTATCCTACACAACAAAAAAATGGTTAAAATAGCATGTTTCAGCCATGTTTGTATATGTCCATACAGCTAGTTGACATGTGAATTAGATCGAGTGAGTACTTTCTAAGGTCCAATAGGTTTCATGGTCCAAATATGCCATAAATTTTCATTTCCAACTCCATTTTCACAAACTAGTCACTTGTAAGTGTTTATGAGGGTTTTAGGCATGTGTGACCTCTTAAGGCTATTTCATAAAAACCTAACATTGGAGTGGTAGAAAAAATCCACAAATATGTCCTTTAAGACCCCTGATAACATATTTTAAATCCTATGTCTCCCATGAAAACCCTCCAAAATGATATGAGTATTGGAAGTTTCCTAGTCAAGCTTGGTCTCCTCTTTTCCAATGGGCCTGATGGGTTTCTGATCAGAAAATGGCTTCTCCAAGGTTTATTATACATTTTTGGGAGTTTAAAAATATTTTTTGAGACCCCATTAGCATGATCAAATTCATTAGGATGATTTCCTAAGGCTATAATTGAAAGAGACTCATCATTTTAAACTAGGCTTAGTCATGTTCATGGAGGTTTAACTACAACTTAAGCCCAAACTAGACTTTTTGATGTTTTCTCTGCATTAAAAAAGTTCTAACACCTCTGTATACATCTCACAAGAATTTCCAAATGAGTTATAAGGATTAATAAGTTATATAAGTATAAGTGATATACTATTTGGCTTCTAGGCCTTATCCTTGCTTATTAGTAATGCCTCCATTAAATTTTTAAACTGTCTTATTGAGATTCTTTCCTTTATGAGGTGTCTTACATGTATTTTAAGCAAGGATAAATGGAGGTGTGATCCATATTTTATTTCAAAAAAAGTCTCCAAATCATGATGAAACCAATTTCACGGTGTAGATCTCATTGAGATCTTTTTGAAACTTTTCATGGTTTTCAAAATGGACACCATATGCAAAAGATATGGTATGTTGAAGTTTTCTTGCGACAGGGAAAAATGTGGTGTCGCAAGATGACGTGGTGCAATGTGGACATGCCAAGTGGACCAATCAAGTGGCAACATGTGGCAGTCAATGGGAGTCCATAGATTTGAAATCACAAAGTCTGTAGATTTGAAATTGTAAAGTCCGTATAAATTATCTGATTGCAATGTATTTACAAGTCCGTAGAATCAAAAATTGCAAGTCCGTAGAAATCTTGTGATAGGCAAAAAAAGGGGGTGTCAAAAGTGACGTGGCACTATTTAATATGCCAAGTGGACCAATAGCCATTTGAAATGTGGCAAAATGATTCGGTGCAAAAAAAATTGGTTTGGTGTTTTTTTATTCACATGTTATTTGAGAAATTGTATTTAAATTTCAAATGTTATTTACTTTGAAACAAGGCACCAAAGGCCAACTTGCACAAGCTGCCATGTCACCCACCACGTCACCCCACCAATCATGCAAGGACCAAGTCTAAATTTTTGGAGCCTAAGTCTAGGCATTGGAAAAGGGATCAACTTACCTATTTTTAGCTTGTCAAACCGTTATACTCAGCACATGTGGGATAAAGAAGAAGTCAAAAGCGCCCAAGGAAGAAGACCAACAGTTCCAAGCACCTAAAAAGGAGGCCGATAGTTTTGAACCCTGCACCTTTGGCACAAAAGGATAAGGCTTTGACCACTTCAGCTATGGAGGTCGAAGTGTTATAAAATGGATGAAATTCTACTTGAAGAAGGAGAAGAAGCTGACTGTGTATGGGAAATTATAGACCTGCTTATGATATTTGGTCATTTTGGAGCCCTTAGAGGCCGAACCAGAGCTCAAAGTAAACTAAAAACTTGTTTAAAATTCTGATATGCTCTATGCTGTATATTCATTTTCCCATTTTATAGAATTTGTGATGCCATTTTGAGCTATAGAAGTTGACAATTTTGATTTGGAGAAGCCTTTGCTTGAGATTCAAGAAGGTGAAGGACGTGCTAAGTCAGCCAAGGTCTTTCAAAGGTTTGAAACACTATTTTTTTAGATAGATATGATCCTTTTTTGTTTTTAAGTATTATTTTGGCTTGCAGATTTAGCAACAATTAATGGATCAGTTCGATAAGAACTCAGGGACGTAGGAAATTCTAAACCCCGTAAATAATTTCTGTGTTTTGATCTTTGGATTCATTTTTGCATTTCAATTTTAGTTAAATTGTAGATTATAATTTAGATTTTAATCAAGAATGCAAAATTTAATCATTTGATCATTTATGGGAAATTAAGTAAATTGGGAACTTAGAAAAATCTAATAGTTTCAAAGGATAAATGATGTGAACTTTCAATTCACCTATATTTCAGTTTTGAAACATGATTCTTGGATAAGATTTTCATCATTTTTAAATCATTCCAACATATTATAAGTTGAGAAATTCAGAATCTGTACTTTTAAAATTTCACTTAGAGTTTATCAGTGGAGTTTACAAATCAAGTTGGTATCAGAGCAGTTAGAATGTCGGGTTTGCTTCTAGTTGTGTATTAACAATTGCTTCCAGAATAGTTGGATTATTGTTTTGCAGATTGATTATTATTACAGTGTGCAATGTGAAAATAGGTGTTTGTAGGAAACCATGGGAAAGTTGTCACAGATTGAGGTCATCAAAGATGAAAATGCAATCTTGAGATGCTAGAAATTTGCACTTGAATTACAAGTGGCACAATTAAAATTGGAGCTTGAATCCAAGGATGAGATCTTGATTAGATTGCAATATGGTGAGTGTGAAAAGGTAAAGCCTTCTACTTCAGATGTAGAAACTATGACTTAGTGCACTATAAGTTTTTCACCACATGAATCTTCATCTTCTTCTACCATTTCAGATTTAGATTCTAGTAATATTATTTTTGGTGATTTTGAAAGATACACTAAGGGCATAGGATCTAAATTGATGTTTAAAATGGGTTATAATGGAGGAGGACTTGGTAGAGATAGCCAAGCTATATCTAACCCAATTCAGGTTGAGCATAGACCTCTTCATGTAGGTTTGGGTTATATTAGTGTGCAGGTGGATGATGGAGAAGTTTCTTCCATGCTTAAAGGAAGACGAGCTTCCAATAACGAAGGTTATAGGCCACTAATTCAAAGGTGTAAAGGTAAAATAGGTATTGAGATTCCACCTCCTAATTCTTACACTAAATCTTCTGATCCAATTGATACTTTTAAGAAGTTTGGATATAATGTATAGAAGATAAAGCAATCATTTCCATGCACTTTTTTTGGAATGAATAACCATAGTGCTAAGACTTGTTGGAAACGAAATGCTTTGTTGAAATAGATTGCATGTTTGAAAGACCATTCTCATGTTAAGTTGGGAAATGGAAAAAAGGGACCCTCACCTAAGAAGGAATTTTTTACTCATTGTAAATTGAGTGGACATAGGATTGATAGATGTTTCAAGCTTCATTCATCTTCACATTCGAGTAATGTTAAAACTACGATGATTTACAAACCTCTCACTAAGGTTAATGAAGCTAATTCAATCCATAATGTAGTTGACATTACAACCCAGGATAAGGTAAAACCTACAAGTGAAAATCCATTAAAGAGGTTAAGTCAACAATATGCAATTAATAATGAATCCACAGAGACAATCAATTTCACTAGGAAGAAAGAAATGGTTAAGTTGATTATCACTACATTCTTTTTGCAAAGCATGGTTAAGAATTCACCTAAGGTAATGAACAAGCTTTGATAGATGTAGATTAGAGTTGGTGGGAACACTTCAAGACAGGTTTATCATATGAAGTTTTTCAATTCTCACTTTTTGATAACTCTAAGTTTTTGATGTCCAGAATATACTTTATGGATAGTCTAAAAATGGATAAGACATTAACTCATTTGAAACAGTTGGGGATATAGTAGAGTGATGTTGTGAGTTGTTTCCTTATGACATTTGATAGTTATACTGCTATTTTTAAACTATATATTTTGGCACATGGATGTATAGATGCATTGTAAGACCCTATGGGCATGTTTAGATGTTAGGGAACATACACTTTTGGTTGTTTGCATTTTGCTTAGCATATAAGTCCCATACTAGGGAATTTTATTTAAACATGTCTACAACATTTATTGTATGTTTTCAGCATTATAAACTTGTCTTACAGTTACATTGGGAGTTGTTTCAATTTTTGGCAATTCATTGCTTTACAGGATGTGACATTTGGGCAGGCAATTTGATATGTTGTAATCACTTTTGCAATTGCAGATTCACTTACTCATGCCTTTGGATTAGCCATTTTTATAGTTTGATTGTGAATCATTTTAATACATTTTTTTATATATCTTGCTATGATTGGGTTATGTTTTCATGGATGCATTAGACTAGTTATAAGATTTCAGGTGATAGTTGACTTTTGGAGACCAAAAGCCTCTTTTGTAGGGAGGTGTGATCTAGAGTTCATTTTAGAAAAAGTTTCCAAATCATGATGAAACCAATTGCACAGTGTATAGCTCATCGAGATCTTTCTAACGCTTTTTGCGGTTTGTAAAATGGACACTGTATGCAAAAGATATGGTATGTTGAAGTTTTATTGCGATAGGGAAAAATGTGGTGTCGCAAGATGACGTGGTGCAATGTGGACACACCAAGTGGACCAATCAGGTGGTGACACATGGTAGTCAATGGGATTCCATAGATTTTAAATCACAAAGTCCTTAGATTTGAAATTTCAAAGTCTATAGAAATTATCTGATTGCAATGTATTTACAAGTCCGTAGATTCAAAAATTACAAGTCCATAGAAATCTTACGACAGGAAAAAAAAAGGGGTGTCAAAAGTGATGTGGCACTATTTAATATGCCAAGTGGATGAATAGCCATTTGACATGTGGAAAAATGTTTCGGTGAAAAAAAAAGACACTGTATGCAAAAGATATGGTATGTTGAAGTTTTATTGCGATAGGGAAAAATGTGGTGTCGCAAGATGACGTGGTGCAATGTGGACACACCAAGTGGACCAATCAGGGGGTGACACATGGTAGTCAATGGGATTCCATAGATTTTAAATCACAAAGTCCTTAGATTTGAAATTTCAAAGTCTATAGAAATTATCTGATTGCAATGTATTTACAAGTCCGTAGATTCAAAAATTACAAGTCCATAGAAATCTTATGATAAGAAAAAAAAAGGGGTGTCAAAAGTGATGTGGCACTATTTAATATGCCAAGTGGATGAATAGCCATTTGACATGTGGAAAAATGTTTCGGTGAAAAAAAAAAATTGGTTTGGTATTTTTTTAATTCACATGTTATTTTAGAAATTGTATTTAAATTTCAAACGTTATTTACTTTGAAACAAGGCGCCAAAGGCCAACTTGCACAAGTTGCCATGTCACCCGCCAATCACCCCACCAATCATGCAAGGACCAAGTCTAAATGGCTGGTGCCTAAGTCTAGGCATTAGAAAAGGGATCAACTTACCAATTTTTAGTTTGTCAAACCATTATACTCAGTACATGTGGGATAAAGAAGAAGTCAAAAGCACCCAAGGAGGAAGACTGGCGGTTCTAAGTGCCTAAAAAGGAGGCCGGAAATTTTGAACCCTACACCTTTGGTGCAAAAGGATAAGACTTTGACCACTTCAGCTACGGAGGTCGAAGTGTTATAAAAGGGACGAAATTCTACTTGAAGAAGGAGAAGAAGCCGACTGTGTATGGGAAATTATAGACTCGCTTATAGTATTTGGTCATTTTGGAGCCCTTAAAGGCCGAACCAGAGCTCAGAGTAAACTAAAAACTTTTTTATAATTTTGATATGCTTTGTGATGTATATTAATTTTCCCATTTTGGAGAATTGGTGATTCTATTTTGAGCTATTTAAGTTTCTAATTTTGATTTGGAGAAGCCTTTGCTTGTGATTCAGGAAGGTGAAGGATGTGTTGAGTCAACCAAGGTCTTTCGAAGGTCTAAAACACTATTTTTGCAGAGAGATATGATATTTTTTTTTGTCATTATTATTTTATCTTGCAAATTTAGCAACAATTAATGGATCAGTTCAACAAGAACCCAGGGATGTAGGAAATTCTGAACCCCGTAAACAATTTGTGTTTTGATCTTTGGATTCATTTTTGCATTTCAATTTTAGTTAAATTGTAGATTATAATTTAGATTTTAATCAAGAATTCAAAATTTAATCATTTGATCATTTACGATAAATTGAGTAAATTGGGAACTTAGAAAAATCTGATAGTTTCAAAGGATAAATGATGTGAACTTTCAATTCACCTGTATTTCAGTTTTGAAACATGATTCTTGGATCAGATTTTCATCAGTTTTAAATCATTCCAACATCTTATAAATTGAGAAATTCAGAATTTTTACTTTTAAAATTTCACTTAGAGTTTATCAGTGGAGTTTACGGATCAGTGATAAGGCTTAATAAGATCTATAAGTATAAGTGATATACTATTTGGCTTCTAGGCCTTATCCTTGCTTATTAGTAATGCCTCCATTAAATTTGTAAATTGTACTATTGAAATTACTTCCTTTATGAGGTGTCTTACATGTATTTTAGGGTGTTATCTAGCTTCACAAACCCTCTTTAAATGTTCTTCCATCTTTTTATCTCATATTTCTATCCCATTCTCCAAAATTTCTAGTTAGTGTACCTAGGGAAGTACCCCCTATCTGAGACAAAATAGGGGGTAATTCCCCTATTTTTCTAGGAAAAAAATCCTTAGATGAGTTTTTATATATGGTAATGACCCTCTATAACAAATAACAAATCCTTGTCATCTCATATGACCCTCCAAAGCTTCAATTTCCCAAACTAGTTGTGTATTTGATCACTATGTGTAGGAATTTTCAAGAGTGGATTATGGATGATCTATTTAGAAACATTTATTTTCCAATATCATATAAATACAATGATAATTTATAATTATAAAGGGATTTACATTTTTTTTACCATTTCCATTCTTCAAACTTTCTATTGTCTATGCCTTATCTTGATTGGCTTGGACTGAGGGTTTCTTTAACTGTCTCCTACTCCAATGGAAGGTACCTATAGGTGTATAATACTAGGTTTAGCCTTTAAAATACTTGAATGAACTCCCATGGATTCCTAGGTCATTTTATTTTGGTTTGGTCTCTTCAATTCAAACTTAGGCCCTTCACACTCCTTAAACCTCTTAAGACTAAGTCTCCACTGCCTGGATTAAGACAATCGTTGCAATTTGACCCTATTGTTGGTGTAATTGGCCTCCTAATACTTGGGTGTGATGTTTGAGAAACTACTATAATCCCACTTTGATCACAAAAATACATGTTTTAATTTTCACTTCTTCAATTTTCCTAGAGCGCTACTTTAGGCCTTAAGAATGGGTCACTAGTTAGACTGAGGTATTATGCCCCTTTAGACTCTACCTGTAGGTAGTGTTTCTGTGTTTAAGACATTTCCATCGAGTTTTATAACCTTAATTTAACTTTAAATAACTTTTCATATATACTCTACTTTTATATCTCATACTTTGAAGTGGATTGCTCCTAAGACCCATCTTAGGTAGTCAACTATATCTCTATGTTTCCTCTTCAAGGGATGTTTCATGTATGTATGCACTGACACATTTGAACCCTGGTCATGATGTAGAGAGACATTTCATGGATTTATTATAACCATTGATTACTTACCAAAACTTAATTTAACTTTTAATGCATTTCTCACACTCTAAACACTACCTCCCTATCAAATTGTGTCTTATCTTTACTGTAACTATGTTTGCTTGTTTAGTACACCTGTAGGTATACTTCCCATGAATCATGTAATTAGGATTGGTGTTTGAGGGTATAATTAAGCATGATATCATCATATCATCTATTTCATGTTTATTATTCACCTTTCATGCATTAAATCACCACCTATGTATCATTCAATAGCTCACTATCAACCTACCTTGTTGTAGGTGCCTATTTCCACAATGTACAAACTGAGAATGTGCAATTGAGGCAAAACAATAGTGTATCATCCTCTCATTTGATTATTTATTAGATATGGATGTTCCTTTCCACTATTTTAATACTCTAAACATGAAATCCAAGTCTATTTTATAACCTTTAGATCTAAATTCCATTTTGAGCTCTTTCCTGTAGATCTCATTGTCTTAATTTAGTACATAAAATGTGATTTTAGGCTCCTCAAAAACCTATCTTCCTCTAATCCTCTACCTCTTAAAATTTGAAAATTTATTTTCCCTTCTATATGTTATAATTTTAACACAATATGATGCATAAAATCTCACTATAACCTTGTTATAAATTTTCCACAAAACTCTCAAGTTCTTTGTTTTACTAACTTAGGGACAAAAAGGCCTAACACATAGTCATTGCAAAATGAACATGGCTCTCAACTTTTTGATCAAAATATTAATATTAAAACATTTTTCAAGATGTTTATAACCTGATAAAACCTTAATAAGGCTCAAATTCTCACTCCAATACTTCAACATGCCCTTTTGACTCTCTGCCAAGACCACCTATAGGTGGCTATTGACTGTATATATGGGTAGTGAGTATGAAATCAAGGAAAATTTAGAAGAATGGTCTTAAAAACAACTCAAACTAAAATTACAACTTTAAAATACACAATTTACACCAAGGAAGCTTGAAACAAGTTCCAAGACTTCCCCTTCAATGTGAAAATCACTTACACATGTGAATAGAGTGGGCAGAGGTATCTTATGACTGTTTGATGTGACATGTGAGCTTGACAATCATGATAATTTCATTGAATAATAAACATTAAAGGTGAAGGAGAATAAATAACTCTTTTAAAACATTTGAATTAACTTAACACAACTTTATGAAATGATGGAGAAACACAAAGTTCTTGAAAATGGTGAAAACTACCTATTGCACTCAAAAGAGACCATTCTACAAATTTGAGGTTATTGACTCATCAAAACATCACAAAATATGAAATAAAACATGGGTACCATTTTATTAATAAGTCAAGATAATCTAGGAGCAACACCGGTATCTAGATTGTACATAATCTCCCAAACAAGAGCAAAACCCATAGGGTGCATGAAATAACTAGTAGATTTACATAGTCAACTTGTTAGCAATGGTTCATAAATATAAATTAATAAATTTTATAAATAATTATATTAAAATTAATTTATCCAAGAATACTATCATCTCCAAATATCATTTGTCCTGAAACCTCATGAGCTATCCATACCAAGTATAAACCTGCAAGTCACTTTTGCTTGCCAAGAAGGGTGAGAAGAGAGATGAATAGTTTTGAGAAAGAAATATTAATTAAAAATATTACCAATCATGGTAATAATCATGGTGGATATTAAGAGTCACATTTAAACCTTTTCAAGTGGCACACTTTTTAAGGAGGTCATACAAGTGCCAAACTTTTCCTTTTTTTAAGAAAATTGACTTTTCTTTTGATGAACCTATGAAATTCAGTTAAAAATAGTGGATTAAGACTTATTATGACATATTTCATGTGAAATCACCCATTTTTACCTTCAAATTTCCCAATAAACCCTTACAAAGCATTAAATTCATCCTTTTAACCCCTAAAATGACCCAAAATGATAAATGGACATAAAAACTAATTGACCAAAGTCAATATAACATTAATTAACATCAATTGAACTATAATACACACCATTAAACTCATATTACACCTGATATAGACTTATAAAGTCAATTTTTTACCTATAGGTGCCCTAATTTGACTTAAAAATCAAAATTGGTCAACAAATTGGTGACTCATAGGGGTAATATGCATGTTATACTAACTAGACCAGTAGCCTTATCAGTCCATTGGGCTTAGGAATCATATAAAGTTTGAGGTAAACAAGGATACCTTTGACCATTGAATATGATCAAAATAAGACCACTAATGACTATCTCAACACATAAATCTAAGGACACACACAACAAAGAAAGCAAACACACACACATATGCTCAAAGCACTAAGGGGAAATAGAATACACACCATTAAACTCATATTACACCTGATATATACTTATAAAGTCAATTTTTTACCTATAGGTGCCCTAATTTGACTTAAAATCAAAATTGGTCAACAAATTGGTGGCTCATAGGGGTAATATGTTTGTTATACTAACTAGACTAGTAGCCTTATCAGTCCATTGGGCTTAGGAGTCATCTAAAGTTTGCGGTAAACAAGGATACCTTTGACCATTGAATATGATCAAAAAAAGACCACTAATGACTATCTCAATACATAAATCAAAGGACACACACAACAAATAAAGTAAACACACACACATATGCTCAAAGTACTTAGGGGAAATAGAGAAAAAAATATCATATAAAACTAATTATTAGTCATACCTCCCTTTCCAAGATCAAAGGGAAAGTTTTTTGAATGTCCTTTTGCATGAGATAGATGGAGTTGCCAAGCATGTTGCTCTTTATATTAAAAACTTGATAGACTAGACCTATTCCTTGGCACCTCACTTAACTTGTTCTCAAGTAAATCATCTTCAAATAGTTATCCAATGTATAAATATTCCTATTGACCTTGTACACACACTCCATGTTGCTTCCCACTCTATTTCTTATGATCAACTTTCATCTTCTTTATAGGTATGGTCTCAAAAGGAATGATTTCTTGTTCTTTGAAATATTGAGACCAATAGAGGCTTGTCTTGACCTCTAAAGGATTATTTGTAACTTTCTCTTGCTCACCTATGACATGTTGGGCAATGTTATCTTGCTCATTTATGACATCTTGAACAATATAATATTTATTACCATCACTTGTAACCAACTCTAAAAGAGTTGTATACCCCTTGAGAGATTCAAATTCTTTTAAAATGTCCTCAAATATCTACCATAAGTCATCATCTTCACTTTTATTGGCATCATAAATGGGAGAGACTCCTTCAAATTCTTCTTTAGATTCCAAAAGGACCTCTTCCAATATTTTTTCTTCGACACAAAGAGTGTATGTTTCATCATCAACCAAACAAGGAGATTTAACACAAGATATCACCTCTTTTTCATCATTTAAGACCTCTTGAGATTTTTGAAATTGCACCTCAAATATCATAATCTGATCCTATTTTTCAATGCATGTAATATCTTTAATCTCCTTCTTAGTGATGCCAAGACTAGGCATCTTGAAACCTGGTGACCTAGCCCAATAAAGCTTCCAAGGAGTTGCATCTTTTTTAAGTCAGATTTTCAAATTTTCCTTAACCAATTTCTCCTTTTGAGGTTCCCACACCATAAGTCCATTAAGTCAAAGGGTGATCAAATGAGGAAAAAAAGAACTAGTTGGTGGAGGTGGAACATAAGGCTCAAAATCAGATTGAGAATGTAAAGTTAGGAAAACTTTTGGGAGATCTTGAGGAAGGGAAGGCAGACTTTGAGCTAAAACAAATTGATTTTATCCTTTACACTTGACATTCACTTAATTCACATATGATCCAACCTGGGATCTCTCTTGAAGGAGGTTAGATGGGGTGTGTTTAAGCATAGAGTCTTCTTTAGGGTCTAAACCTTACATCACACCTTGACTTAGCAACATCAACTTTGACTCTAACTCCTCAATTTACTTGGCTAGGTTTTCCTAGAAAAGTTACTCTTGAAGTTCATAGGAACAATCATGATAATAAGGAATACATGAGGGTTGACATGAGACATAATAAGCTTCTTGATGAGTGGTAGGAGGAACTTGCAAAGGATAAAATTCATTCATCACTTCACACTCCTTATCAACCAAACATATATCCCCTTTCTTTCCCCATGATTCTACTATCTTACTCTAGATTAGGATGTTAGGATTCGAAGTCTTTACTTGAGGAATGGTAGGAGGAGTTTGTATAGGATCAAGAGTCTTCTCAACCTCACACTCTTTGTCAAGACTTTTCTCCTCTTTCTTTCCACATGACTCCACTATCTTGTTCCAACTTAGGACATTGAAATTATGAGTATACTTTTAAGGTGTTAGGGATGTAATATGAGAGGGAAATGAGCTCTTGAACTCCACTTATTTATATGCTAACATGGAATGTTGCAAATGGATATTAGACAACTCAATTTGACCATCAAGATTAGCTTCAAACACAATATTTCTCCTTTCAACTCTCTCCTCCAACTGATTGGGAAAAGGATGACTTTGATATTTTTGATTTGGCTCATGAATTGTGGTCATATATGGTTAATAGGAAAATTAGGGAAGTGGATATGAAGGCTGGTAAGTTTTTTGAGCTTTCCTTTCATTAATACCTAGCCTATCCTCTAAGGAATAACTAGGCCACTCACATCAAGCATCTCACTTGTGAGTCTTTGCCAATTAGCTCTCTCAATAGGTACCCACTCTCTTTTGACCAACTCTAATGCTTCTATCACCTTATGAATGACATGATTAGGAATATCTATACCACATCCTCTTTGTGTGTCAAGATATAACATTTACCTCTCATAGTCCAAAAGTGTCTTCTTGAAAGTGGAAATGGGATGCCTTGAGAAGTGGCTAGGATGACTAGGAGGAGCAAAACATTAAGGAGGTTGGTTATAGGAATGATATAATTCATACATGGGATGAAAGAGATAATATTGGGGCTGATGAAAGACATATTCAGTATAGTAAGGATCATGACAATATTTACCAAGGACTTGTGCATATTGATAGGGAATGGTACAAGCTTACAATGTATCCCCAACTTGTAGAGAACAAAACTCAACACTAAAGTTAGCCCAAAAAATTCATAGAAAGAAAGAAAAAAAATGAATACATTTCTAACAATATTCAAAGGATAATCTAGGTTTCTTGAATATTTGTTGTTTCTTTGGAGTCACCATTGATGCTTTGATAGATGCCTCTAAAGGCTAATTGTTGAGAGACCACCAAAAATCTCCCAGCCTCTTGGACCAAGATTCCCATCGATCATTTGAAAAAACTTTGTCACTTGGATTTTCACCCTTTGAGGAGATTCAAACCTCTCCTCATCTTAGTTTCATAATGGAATCACCTCTAGGCTTGTGGGAAGCCTAGGGATTGAGGTGAATCTCTAGATAAGGCTAGCTCCCTTGATGTACCACTTTGGATTGTAAATACTACTAGACTTATGGGGTGAAAAGGGAAAAGGATAATTAAAATAAAACTAATATAATGTATTTGATACACAAAATAACATTATTAAATCTAACCATATGCATATTACACTTGAAAGCAAAGGATAAATTGAACATACACTTCTCCAATCTTCATCTTCTCACATCAATGTTACATTGTGAGGTTATGGATGAATGTGAAAATATAAGAGGACTAGACAAGAGGAATATGAGGTCAGTAATTAAAATACTAACTCACTCAATATTGTACATCTCCTTGAACACTTTACATGCCCTGCAAGAAGAATCTTTCCAACTGCAAATAGGATGAAAGAATGAAACAACATGCTAAGGAATCCATAGTCGTCACTTATGAAAAATCAAACATTCCAAATGAAGACAATAATAAAAGTCATGGAGGAGGTAAAAATTAATATTATTATTAATCAAAAGGTATAAATTTGATCAGGTCTTTGCCATACATAGGTGGAGCATAAAATAAAATGGCCAAAATGGCTAGTTCTTATAGAACTTGTGAGAGAGAGAGAGAGAGAGAGAGAGAGAGAGAGAGAGAGAGAGAGAGAGAGAGAGAGAGAGAGAGAGAGAGAGAGAGAGAATTCTAAAGGTCATAATGACACTTTTAAAGATGATTCAAAGAGTTAATTGTGAATTTGGATATGGTATGGTATTAAATATGTAATTTAAGGAGCCAAAAGTGTCAATCTAAGTCACAAACTCCATGAAACGTGGCAAGAAACTCCTCATTCTAGCTCAAAAAAACTACCTACATGATTAGCCCTATTTTAACACCTTATAATTGATTGGTACCAGGTATTATGATTATAATGAATTTTAAATACATTATAAATGTCTCTACATGAATTGGTTGTGGGCTTGGTCATCTGGAATCACTTGGAAAGGAGCAATCATCATCTCATGTCTAGAAAACCACTTTTCCATGCACCATGCACACTTGGCTTCCAAAAATAAATAAATTGATCATGTAAATTTATAAAAGGTATTTATTTAAATTTTAAAATTCCCTCCATATCCTTATAATCATAATGTATATCTTAAAAATCCATCTACTTGAAGTTTTCCCACTTCTACCTAGCTTGTCTATTAGGCCAATTTTGGCTAGTTGAGTTGAAGCACCTAGTTTGAACACTAGAAGATTATTAATGGAATAAAATGGCCATATGGAGTTATATATATATATATATATATATATATATATATATATATATATATATATATATATATATATATATATATATATATATATATATATATATATATATATATATATTCCCTCAAAACTTGGTTTCACCTTCAAAAACCTCTTGTAGCTTACATAACATAAAAAATGGTCAAAAATATCATGTTTCTACCATGTTCATATAAGTCCGTACATCTAGTTAACATGTGAAAAATATTGATGGAGTTATTTACAAGGTAAAATAATTTCATGGTCCAACTGTGCCATTAAATTTCATTTTCAACTCCATTTTCATAAACTGGTCACTTGTAAGGGTTTAGGAGGGTTTTAAGCCTATTTGAACTCTTAATATTGTTTCATAAAAACCTAAAGTTGGAGTGGAATAAAAATTCCAAAAATATGGCCTTCAATACCCCTAAAAAAATCCTTGAACTCCTATGGCTCCTATACAAAACCTATAAAAATATATGAGTATTGGAAGTTGCCTACTCGAGCTTGTTCTCCTCTTTTCCAATGGATCTGATGGGTTTTTGAGCCAAAAATGGCTTCTCTAAGTTTTATTATGAATGTTGGTAGATTTAACACATTTTTTTAGACCCCATTAACATGATCAAATTCATTATGATGCTTTTCAAATACTAGAATGGAAAGAGACTCATCATTTGAAACTAGGCCTAGTCATATTCACGCAAGTCTAACTGCAACTTAAGCTCAAATTGGAATTTTTGATGCTTTATCTACATTAAAAAATATCTAACACATTTTTATACATCTCACAAGATTTTATAAATGATTTATAAGGCTTACTAAGAGCTATAAGTAGAAGTGATCTACTATTTGGCTTATAGGCCTTATCCTTGCTTACTAGGTCTGCCTGCATCATTGAATGTTTAAGCCATCATGTTGAGATTAATTCCTCTGTGATGTGTCTTAAATGTTTTTTAAGGTGTTATCTATCTTTAAAACCCCTCTTTCAATGTCCCTCCATTTTTTGATCTCATATTTCTATCCCATTCTCCAAAACTGCCAGTTAGAGTACCAAGGGAAGTACCCCCTATCTAAGACAAAATAGGTGGTACTTCCCCTATTTTTATAGGAAAAAAATAATTGGATGAGTTTTATATATGGTAATGACCCTTTGGAAAAAATTCTATATCTTTTTTATCTCATATAACCCTTCAAAGCTTCAATTTCCCAAACTAGTTGTGTATTTGAGTATTGTGTGTAGGAATTTTCAAGAGTGGATTGTGGATGATCTTATTAGAAAAAATTATTGTAAAATATCATATCAAGACAATTATATTTTATCATGAAAAATTTATTTTCATGTTTTTTACCATTTCCATTCTTCAATCTTTGTGTTGTTTATGCCTTGTCTTGACTGCCCTGGACTAAGGGTTTCTTTAACTATGTCCTGCTCCAATGAAAGGTACCTATAGGTGTCTAATGACTTATTTGGATTTTAAAATCCTCTTATTAACTCCCCTATATTCCTAGGTCATTTTATCTTGGTTTGGGCTCTTTAATTTAGCCTTAGTCCCTTCACACTCCTTAAACCTCTTAAGACTAGGTCTCCACTGCCTGGATTGAGACAACCCTTGCAATCTGACCTTGTTGTAGGTGTAATTGGCCTCCTAATACTTGGGTGTGTTGTCTTAAGAACTAACCTATTCCCCCTTTGACAAAAAAATACATGTTTGAATTTTCATTTCTTCATTTGTCCTAGAGCACTACTTTAGGCCTCAAGAATGGGTCACTAGTTAGACTGAGCCACTATGCCCCTTTAGACTCTACTTGTAGGTAGTGTTTGTGTATTTAAGACCTTTCCATAGATTTTTATAACCTTCCTTGAAGTTTAAAAAAAAATTCATCCATTCTCTACTTTTTTATCTCATACTTTGAAGTGGATTACTCCTCAGACCAATCTTAAGTAGTCAACTGTATCTTTGTGTTTCCTCTTCAAGGGATGCTTCCTATAGGCATGTACTAACACATTTTAACCTTTTTCATGATGTAGAGAGGCATTTCATGGATTTATGATAACCATTTATAAATTCTCAACACTGAATTTACCTTGTAATTCATTTCTCACACTCCAAACACTACCTCCCTGTCAAACTATGTCTTACCTTGATTGTAACTATGTGTGCTTGTTTAGTACACCTATAGGTGTAATTCCCATGAATCATGTCATTGGGAATTGTATTTTATGGTATTCTTAAGCATGATATCATCCTATCATATATTTCATGTTTATTATTCACCTTTCATGCCTTAAATCACCACCTATGTATCATTCAATAGTTCACTATCAACCCACCTTGTTGTAGGTGCCTATTTCCACAGTGTACGTACTATGAATGTGCAAGTGAGGCAAAATAATAGTGTATCATCCTATAATTTAATGATCTCTTAACATATTGATGGTCATTTCCACTATTTGAATATTCTAACCATGGAAGCCAAGTCTAGTTTGTAACCTTTGGAGCTAAAGTCCATTTTGAGCTATTTATTGTAGATCTCATTGTCTTAATTTAGTGCATAAAATGTGATTTTGGGCTCCCCAATAACCTATCCTCCTCTAATCCTCTACCTCTTAAAATTTTCCAAGTTATTGTCCCTACTAGAAGATATAATCTGAACACAATAGGATGCATCAAATCTCACTATAACCTTGTTATAAAGTTTCCATAAAACTCCTAGGTTCTCTGTTTTGTTAACTTAGGGACAAAAGGTCTGAAACACAGTCATTGCACCTTGAACATGGATCTCAAATTTTTGATCAACATATCAATCCTAAAAGGTTTGTCAAGATGTTGCTAACCTGATATGACCATAAGAAGTCTCAAATTCTCACTCTAATACTTCAACATGGTCTTTTAACTCTCTGCCAAGACCACCTATAGGTGGCTATTGACTATATATATGGACAATGAGTATGAAATCAATTAAAATGTGGATGAAAGTTCTTAAGAAACTCAAAATCAAAGTATAACTTTAAAATACATAATTTCGACTAATTAAACATGAAACAAGTTCCAATACTTCTCCTTCAATGTGAAAACCACTTGCACATGTGAATAGAGTGGGTAGAGGTATCTTATGACTATTTGATGTGACATGTGAGCTTGTCAACCATGAGAATTTCCTTGAATACTAAAGGTTAAAGGTGAAGGATAATCAATAACACTTTGAAAACATTTTAAAAAAAATTTAAAAATTTTCTAAAACCATGGAGAAACACAAAGTTCCTAAAAATGGTGAAAACTGCCTATTGCACTCAAAAGAGACCAGTTTGCAAATTTTAGGTTATTGGCTCATCCAAATAACAAAAAACATGAAACCAAGAATGGGGACATTTTTTTTTAATAATTGAACATCATCTTAGAGAAACATCAGTAGCTATATTATATGAAATCTCTCAAACAACAGTAAAAACCATATGGTGCATAAAATAGCTAGCAGATTTGCATAGTCAACTTGGTAATAATGGTTCATAAGGTATAGTTGATAAATTTTTAAAAATTTACATTAAAATTAATTTCTCCAAGTTTACTATCATCTCCCAAGATCATTTGTATTTAAACCTCATGAGTTATCCATACCAAGTACAAACCTGCAAGTCACTTTTGTTTGCTAAGAAGGGTGAAAAGAGAGATGAACAGTTTTGAGAAATAAATGTCACTTAAAAATAATAAAAATAATGGAACTTAGAATGAGGGAGCTTAAGAGTCACATTTCAACTTTTTTCATATGGCAGACTTCCCAAGGAGGTTGTACAAGTGCCAAACTCTTCTTTTTATTTAATAAAACTAACTTTTCTTCTGATAAACCTACAAATTTTAGTTAAAAACATTATATTAATACTTATTAGGATATATTTAAAGTTAAATAACCTATTTTGACCTTCACATTTCCAAATAAACCCATATAAATCATTAAATACACCCTTTTGACCCCTAAAATGACCCAAAATGGTAAATGGACATAAAAACTAATTAACCAAAGCCAATATAACATTAATTGTTATCAATTTAACTATAATACATACCATTAAACTCATATGATACCCATTATATACTTATAAAATCATTTTTTACCTATAGGTGCCTTAATTTGACTTAAAAGTCAAATTTGGTCAACAGTTGTAATACTTAGTTGAAGAGAGTGTTGGCATGTAGAAAGAAAAAGTTGTCAAGGAAATAAAAGGTAGGATCAAGGTAAGGGGAAGTTTTTATCATATTTATAAGATGGTCCTATCCTGTTGGTGGTCTTTTCAAGTCCTCAAGATCAGTTTGTGCCAACTTTGTCATTGTGACAAAGGGGGAAAAGGTTCCTATTGAGAGAATGTTGGAAGAGAGAGAAGGAAGGTAAGATATATGATGGGTGTTGACATCAATGAAAAAGTGAGAGATTTTTAAAAAAAAATCATTTATTTCATATAAGTGTTCAGGTGAGTGTATGAAGTGTCTTGATAATCTAAGTGTCAAATGACAAAGTGTGTAGTGTGATTGTCCTAGTATGCTTGAAGTAGGCTTAGTTGATCTTCAGTTTTAGCATGGTTAGGGATGTTTAGGGATTATTATTATGGTGATTTTAGGATATAAAATAGGTCCCATAAGATTTATTATTTATTTTAATTATTGTTTTCATGAGTGGATTTCATCTTGGCATAGTTGGTTTTATGGTAGAAAAATTTGAGTAGGTAGTTTGATGACATGACCATTATCATGTATGGATGATTTAGGGGGAGTTGGTCATATGGGTGTGATAAAATTAGTCCCAATTTTATATTTCTTAAATTTTATGTCATGAATTTGAGTGGATAAAAATATATAACTATGCAAAGTTGGCCTCATAAGCAGTTTGCAATGTTTTCTCAAATCATCACTTCATGTCATATAGACATGTATGATCTAGTAAGTTTGTACATTTTTTTTAGGTACTTATAAAGTAAATATTAATAAAAACATTTCATGGTGATCATTTTTATATTTTCAAGAATGTACCTTGAATATTTTGAGTGCTGAAGTGTTTTCTAACTCAAAATATAAATCTTCAAAGTTGCACTTGCAGACTGTGATGGGCTAGAGACCGTTAAGTCAAACTACATTGAAGTCTAAGGTCATCTAGATAGTAGATATAATGGTGCATGTTAATTCATGATCTTGATCTAATGGTGTACATAAGAGTCAATATTTTAAAGAATGAATGCATTAATGGCATGTGTCACAATCACAAAGCTTGGGCATAAGATCAATGGTTTGCAGGCATTTTTACTATCAAAAAATTGATGGTGTGAGTTGAATTCAAAGAGTCAAAGGTGAATAAAGCATGAAAATATACCAAGTAACACAATAATTTTAGTTTTTAGTAAGATATAATTGTGATCATTTCATGATAAATCCGTGGTTAATCCATAGAAATTGACGGTGTGTATTTAGTTAATATTGCAAGGGTGCATGAGATGAGGTCAACATGTTCAAGGTTTAACATTTGCACAATGGAGAACTAAGATTTAAAGTTCAAGATAATTCTAAATAATATATATGGTTTGAGTTAAGTGGTATGATCTAAGATCACGATATGTGTTCTAAGTGACCAAGGTTTAACTGTGACCATTTGGATTTAAATATTTGAATTTAATGAAGGAAAGAATAGTGTTTGGTTTTTGAGCCATAAATTTCAATCTATGCATAATTTGATGTTTTATTAAAAAAAAAAAATTATTTAGGACTTCAAGTCACATCTTTAAATATTAATTTGAAGATCTAAATATTTTTATAGTCAAAGTTATTGAGCTTCAAAGTTGATTGTGTGTTCATTCATGCTCTACAAGTAACCCGAGAAGGGTAATAGAGTTGTTCTTGATGGTATTTTGATGTTTAAAGATTAGATAACTATCAAAAAGTGTTTTATACTCCATAAAGACCATCTATGTGGATTATTAATGTTTGATCAATCATATTCAATATGATCAAGGGCTTAGAAGGTGATTGTGTGTTCATTCATGGTGGTTGTGTGCACATAATGTTGTTTAAGAAAATTGAGATTTAATATAAGGATGTTGTGATGGTTTTTATCAATTAAGTAGGATATATATTTTTCATTTCATGATTCTATGTATTTTAAAGTGTTCCTATGTTCTTATTTTTCTTGGAGAAGTGTCAAAGAGGTGAATAGGTCTTCATAGGACCTAAAAGGTGACTTAGACCTATTTGAAAGAGAGTTGTGCTTAAAGGTGACCCATGTTAGATGACTTAAGGGTGAAGGCATTTGTTGTGGCTAAAAATTAAGGTTGTTATCATAATAATCATGAATAATCTATAAAATCTGAAATCAATGTGACAGTTTCTAGGCTTGTTTAATAGACTAGTGAGTGACCTGAAAGAAGAAGTGTGTGTTGAGAGTGTGTAGAGCCAAGAGAAGAAGAGAAAATTTGAAAGAGAAAATATAGGTCACTGAGGACCATTAGAAAGTGAATAATATCAAACATGCTTATCTGATCAAGTTGGTGAAGGTTGACAAAGAGTTTATTAGATCTAGTAAGCCTTGAAGAGGCTAGTTGAACAAGTAAGCCTTAGAGGTTGTTTAAGAGAGATTGAAGGGTGAATAAGAATGCAATCAAGATAATTACATCATATATTATATAATATATTAGATTATAGGTGGATATTATATCATAGGTGATTGATTTGGTGTTTGATCATCTATGAGGTTGTAGTATCCTTGCTAGTTGGAGATAGCTAAAGGTCAAGTGGGTGCTTGACTAAATTGAGGGGTGGGTGCTCCTTGATCATTTGGTGCTAGTATAAATATTGTTTCATTAATTATAAGACAAGTATTCTAATTAATTTGATAGTGTTTTTTATCCCCCATGAGGGTTTCCCACATAGATGGTGTGCTCATGTGATGTATACTATTGTTTCATGTTTTGTATGTATATACTTTCATGAAAATGTTGCTAGATCAAGTTGATGTATGATAGAATGGTTTTATAATTGAATGAACATTTTTGTCTACTGATTCACCCCCATCTTAGTAGCTAATTCCATCAATAATTTGAGAATAAGATAGAAAAATATTTTTAAGCTTAGGTACATAGAAAACATCATTTATAGTAACATTTGAAATTTTTGCTTTTCCTTGTTTAATTTATTCTAAAAAAGAATTCTCTCTTAAGTAAATTATTTTGGATATATCTATAGAATTAAAAAAAAATAAAATCATATAATCATGTCCTATGGTGTGACACACCACTATCTAAAATCCACTCATTTTATTTGAAACAAATAAAATAGTATACAAGCAATAACATTAGAATATTGATTATTTTTCTGATTATGGTTTTGATTCTTCTTTAAAAAAATGGATTTCGTTCCTTTATTATTTTTGAAAAAATGATTGTTAATTCTATACTTATTTTTATAAAAAGTTTCCATTCTTGGACCAAATTTATCACATAGATTGTAATTTACATTAAACTTAGTTGTATGATTCTTATTAGCATATTTATTATTCCTATATTTGCCTTTAGTAGAATTAGGGTTAGATTTATAGTTTTTAGTGTTATCAAAAATATTATTTAAGGTGAGAAGTGCCTGAGTGGCATTATCTTTAGAATAAAAATTGGTTATAACTTGTTATTCTTAAATTAGGAGAGCAGACAAAGTGGTAAGATCAAGGATATTTTTCTCAGTTTGATATTTAAAATTTAAAATTGAAATAATTTTTTTAAATTTTTCATGAATATTTAACAAAATGATAAAATAAAATAATCGATCATGAACTAAATTATAATTACATCCATATAATTGTGCTTTACTATTTTTAATTTTAGCAAAAATAATTATAACTTTGTCATCACCTTTCATAGGTGTAGTCAGCAATTCAAAGATTAACTTAATAATCTTATAGAGATGAGTGCCATCGTGCATGAATTCAAAGAGTTTTCAAGCATCACTAAGAGAATCCTAAGAATTAATGTGGAAAAGTAATTCATCCTTAACATTCTTAAAGATAATAGACATAGCTTCATGTGATTTATGTTGCAATGTATTTGTAAGCTCAAGGGTCACATGTCATCGAGAAGGGGATTCTTCAGTCCCAATGACAACATTACATAACTTGCAGACCATAAATTTAGTTTTAACATGAATTTTTAATATATTATATTTATTTCCATTAAGCATTTCATATTTAACTAAGTAAAAATGAGGTGAACCATAGCTTCCCTTTAAATAAGATAATAAACAAATGCTTAAAATGAAACTTTTTATTGTGAATTTTAACTTGATTTGATAGTACAAGAAATTTAAAAATGTAAACACACAATAATTGTTCAATTTAATACTAGACAAAACAAAAAAATGTGAAATATTGTAATAAAATAGGGTGTCACAAAAATACACTAATGTAAGAACATTTTTAATAAAATAACCTTTTTAATGAATTTTTATCCTATTTTTTAAAAATAAGATAAATTACAATTGTAGTAATGTCCCTTAGTTTCACCCACATCTCAACCTAAGATTTATAAATTGCTTCTACACAAAAATAGAAATGATCTCTCTAGTGCATGAATGGTTAGAAATTATAATTAATTACATTAATTAGATTCCACATAGTACAAAAAAATGATTTAGAATTGCACCCAATTAGGTGTTGACAGAGTGGCACTCAGAATGACCACCTAGACACTATTATTTAAAAAGTTATAAAAATAATAGTATGAGGTTTCTAAACATAAAATAGATTACGTAGATATATCCAGAAAGTGTCAAAACATAGGGATCGACTTGTTACACAACTATGTTTAACAAGGTTTTGACTAGGTCAAATGTTATAAGAAAGTCAACACCAGAGATGGGTTTACACATGAGAAAGTTGGCATGCAACCCAATACATGGGATTCAAAATTAATTAAATTGGGAATAAAATTTGAAAAAGGATTGGAGAGATTTGAACATAAGAACTCCGCTTTTATATGTTTTTAACAAAAAGTTAACTACCAACTTGAATAGTAGTTTAATTAAGTTTTAATATGTAATAATTTATTTATTTTTAAATAATTGATTTTAAAAATAATATATATTTTTAACATGCATGTAAAAAAAAAATTAAATGAAAGTTACTTTTTGGTAAAAAAACTCTTAAAATAACTTAATGGTGGGGGCCACTAGATATTTGCATGGAAAATAGATTTTTTAAAAATAAAGTTTTTTAAAATATTTTCACAAACTATATGAAAATATATGCTTGCCTATAGCATGCATAGGGAGAATCATGAGGTAAAAATATAATTTTGGAAAGCTATTATAACCTGGATAAGCCACCTCACAGCATGAGAATTTGCCAACACTCCTAGAAGCTTGAGGCAAAGTATAATTGATCTTCAAATTTTGGTTTTTGGTGTAGAAAACAAGTTTTTAGTTCACCCAAGATATATAGTTTCATACAATTGCATCCCAATGGCTGAGAGAAAATTCTAAAATGCTTGGAGACTCCTTCTCAGGGGCTCAAAATTTACAACCAGTCTTAAAACTCTAAAACTAAGTAATTAGAAGCTTTAAAATTGAATTTTTTATGAAAGAACTAGATTTTTGAAAAAAAATAATGCCATAGGGACATATATCAACACAAATTATGTTTTATGACATTAAATTCTTCAAAAAATAATTAATTGAACTCGATCTGAGAGATCTAAATTGCTTATTAATCATTTGTACACCCCCTTGCTTTGATTCCCCTAAATAATTCATGTATAGATATTTGAATCAATACACATAGGTATAATATCTAGGAGATATATTGATTGAAAATCATAATAAAATCATATATCAATTTACACAAAACACAATATTTTAAGTAGGAAAACCTCCAAGAGGTAAAAAAAAAACCCACAAGTGATATTCAATGATTGAGAAACAATCATAACCCCAATTTAAATTATTCTACCTTCCTACTTATTCAAAAAATGGCCTTCAAAAAAATCATAGGTTGAATATGAAAAAATAATTTCATATTCAAATGATTTCACAATAGACGTAAAACCCTATTTATAGTGAAATACCAAGGGTGGTGACCATTGTAAAAATAATGGGTGCATCCATCCTAATAAAATCATTTAATTAAATTTTGGTAACTCATTAAATAATTATTTTCTCTTTTCTTAATAAATTTTTACCCCCGTTTAGTTTTTAAAAAAAAACTCATTAAATAATTATAACTTTATTATTTATTTTCATGATGTTTCCACCTCCTATTATTATTATTATTATTATTATTATTATTATTATTATTATTATTATTATTATTATTATTATTATTATTTAATAACTTTACCAAGGCTCAATAAGCCCACTTAGGATTAAATGCTCTAACAATGTGTGTGATGTGAGATTTTAATTATATTGATCTCATTTGCAAAATAGTGTTAGCTTAATATTTCAAAGTCCTAACTATGGTGGATATCTATTCCATATCCCACTATCCCATCTTGGAGGTATGATTCAAGTAACTTCCCAGTGTAAACTGCTTACCAATGCATCATATAAATAAATGACCAAATGCATCATATGGATAGGTTTTAGAAAAATCTATTGGTCTTCCTATATATCAAAGGTGCATGGAATCAAAAATACATACATATTTTTGAATAATTTATTTTTTATTAGGTAATAACCCCTCACTCCACATATCCAAGGAAAACTGAAATATAATAGCTCTATGTTAGTCTTAAAACTACCAAAGCATAGTTTATACCTAAGGGAGAAAGAGAAGGAAAAAATGAGTGAATACATGGGGCTAAATCTTAGTTCCACCACTCTTATACCACTTTTTAATCACCAAGATCCCATTTTGGCAAGTTCAAATCATATGGTGGATAGAATTAGATAGCCCTAAATCATTGAAGTTACTACAAAAATGATCCTAGAAAGAGCTTTGATACCATATGTTAAGATCATTCCTGAAACATGTTATAACTATATTGTAAATATAAATTAAAAAAATGGAAAATGATTATTTATATTAAAATAGTGTAGAGTTTAATTAAAAATATTTTTATATTATTTGAGGGATTAATCTCCTTCGACCAAGCTCAATTCAATATAAGTCATGGATGTTTTATCACTAGTCTAGACTCTTATTTATACTAATTATTCACTAATAAACTACTAATTTCCATGAATTTTGGATTATTAAAATGGGATTGAGGACATCTTACACAATATATGCAGCTATATAATTTTATTAAATAAATAAATTATAAGAAAATGGTCAGGAAGAAAGGTCCTAACAATCACGTAGTTGACAACTTCATCACCTTCCATGAGGACAAGGAGTGTAGAAAAGGATAATTGAGTGGATTTGTTAAAATTTGAGTGTTAACAATTGAGAATTTCACCTCATATGGATAAAACTTCATTATAGTTCACATATGACTCACCTAATGGTTGAGAAGTTCATGTAAATGCTAAAACTCTAAGGCCCATTTCTCACCCTTCACTTGGATCTATAATAAGGTAGAGGTGAGCACATAAAATTTATCATCAAATGTAAAAATATTAGGAAGGAACCTCATTACTAAATATAATATCATTCATAAAATTCCATGGCTAAAAGATAATTAAAAATCTAAAACTATTTTAATAAATGCAATGTATGTTAGCCACTGAGAAGATGATGTATAAACTAGGTGGACATTCTACACTAAGTTTCACCAACACAGACCCTATTAAGACAAGGTGTTCCTCTCAAGTTCTTTACCATATAAAAACACTTAAAATGTTTTAAAATATATATTCTAGATAATAATGACTATCATATAAAATATAGAAAATAATAATACCAATATAGTCATATAGATTCCTAACAAGTCCTTGATTACTTATATAGTTGTTTGCATATTAAATTTCTTTAAAATAGTCATGAATATGATTTAAAACTGAACTAAAAAGTGTTTCATATGGAAAGTAAAATAATAACATTGAAAGTGAAACAAGGAAATAAAAACACATAATTAAAAGATACACCACATTACCCAATAAAAACTTGAATTGAGAAAACTCTAGAAAAAGTGAGGGATATCCTCCTTGTTCTACTATATCATCATGCACATACAATATTACTACCATATTGAGGCCTTCATGAACAGGTTTCCATTTTATTATGATCAAACTACACTCATATGCTCTAAAACTTGATCACTTTTTCTTACCTTTATAGACTTTAATTTAGAAACCAGATACAATCAAGAGGATTATTTGCTAAGAATCTCTCCACTCTTACTGTTGTTTCTTATTTTCTTGTTGTTTTCTAATTGTTAGGGCTTGTATTTATTATATTTCATCCTTATAAATTCCCAAGAAACTGAAATTAACCTCATTGTTACACCATATTGCCCTGGATAAACTCAAATTGAGAAAACTCTAGTAAAAGTAAGGTATCTCCTCCTTGTTCCACTATCTCATCATGAACATACAAGATTACTACCTTATTGAGGACTTCATGAACATAATTCCATTTAGTATGATCAAACTACACTCATATGTTTTGAAAATTTCTCACTTGTTATTTCTATTACACACTTTTATTCAAAAACCACATATAATCAAGAAGATTACTTGCTAAGAATCTTTCCCCTCTTACTAAATGGTTTCTTCCTTGCTTGTTTTTGTTGTAATTACTAGGAACTATATTTATTCTATTTCATCCTTAGAAACCTTGAGGAAACTAAATTGAACCATTAGGAACCTAAAAATTCCAAAAAATCTCCAAATCCCATGTTTTCATCCAACCTCTGGAGTTCAATAGTCCGAAGCTCAGATTCCAATAGTTGGCACCTGAGTAATCTTGAATATTAAGATAGCTAACTTCTAAAGCCCATATCTTTTAAATATTACCTCAAAATCAAGTTCCAATTTTTTTTTAAATATCTATTTTAAATAGGAATTCACATATGGAATCATAATATAATTTTAATACAAATTAAGTACTATTTTATTTCCTAAAACATAAAATAGTCTTTTCCTAAGAAAAATAAAATGAGTGTTTCAAGTTACAATATCAAACAATGATAATATTTGACAGCTAGTTGTTATACCAACTATGATGGATGATAAACATGATCAAATTTTTTATTAGAAGAATCTCTAAACAACTCTATACTCTAATTTATGGGATCTAGTTGGAAAGGTAAAAAATATTTGTCAATCCATTGACATGCCTCACAGGCTTGATGGAAGATCCAATATATGTGTTTAAAGGTATTGTGTCTACAACACACAACACATTTTGGATGAGGAACTCTAATGTGAGTTATCATTTAACACATTGATAAACCTTTATAGACTAAGCACCATAAGAATGATCAAGCTTGGACTTGATTTTGGCATCATAAATCTAGTTAATATTAGCAATCCATGTATTTGGAGAAGAATTTAGACTAATTTGACTATTTAAGTTGCTAAAAGCTAAGGATAAGGAATTCATAATTTGATATTTTAACCTTGGGTTTAATTATTAAAAGGCATTTTATAGTTCCAATGCTAATATTTACATCATGCAACTGTTGGATGGATGCCAAGTTTATGCAACATAACATTTGGCATGAGATCTTGAATGTAAAAGATATAAGTCATATCAAAAGATAATAGTTTATAATTTCTTTGTAAAATGTCCCATGGAGTCTAATCTAGAGAGGAGACAAATTTTCTCATTATGCAATTGATTTTATTGAATAGTTTAAGTGATATAATACCTGAGGTTTCAGTAGGTGGAAAACTATAGTTGGACATAATGGGGGAAAACCAAATATTATGGTCATTGAAAGAAAGACTAGATATAAACCCATCTCCAATATATTTTATAAACATTTTAAACCTTTCAAAATATGTTTTTCCATGAAATACCCCTCATTTTTAAAAAAAAAATATAGGTAATAAGCAAAATATGTAATCCAATACTCTTACAACTCATCTTTCCATAAGGTGAGCCTGCAACAATGTAATATTGATGTAATTATTTATAATATTTGCATCCATTTATGGTTTGATCAACCCATTTGGCACAAATATCAAAGGTATGTATCTATATCTTAATAATACCCATACCACCTTTATCATGTGGTAGGCAAAAAAAAGCATTGTAAGCCACTCTTTGGAAACCTTGTATTTGCTTAGCATCATCCCAAATAAAATGTATTAAAAAATTAATAAAGTTATCATAGGAATTATTATATGTCTCCTGATACAAATATATGTATACATAAATGACAACATTATTATTTTTTTAAATGAAACTTTCGTTCTTGAGATAAAAGTCTAGTAATCTAGTAGGCAATTCTTTTTCTAACTCTTTCTAACATGTACTACCATAGCATAAAGGGGGTTTTAGAATGCCTAAGTATTTGGATCTCCCACCTCTATTTATCCTTTTTGAATTGAAATTATTTAACCAATCTAGCATAGGAATCATACTCTATTGAAATCAATGGATTTTGACGCATTGTAGACTTGATCCATAGGCTTTGTAAAATATTTAAAGGCAATCTAATGCTTCTTTGAAATAACCTTCATTTTTTTCAAGAGAAAGGAAAGATTCATCTAAAAATTGTCCATTAATAATTTTAATCGTCCATTAATAATGTTAATCCTCATATTTGGTATTATAATCCCTTGATCAACTCTTTGGGAAATTATATAGCCAAAATATTTAGTGGCTAAAACATAAAGTGTAAGAGTAAGCAAACGTCCCTATTTGATAAAGCAAAAACACCAAAATATCTTAGAGTTTTTTCCATTAATGTTTATACAATATGAAGCATCATATAAAAAGTATTAGATTTGAGAAAAACCAATATTTGAATCCTAAAGATTCTAACATTGTGAGGATAAAAGACTGCTCAATATGATCATATACTTTTTCAAAATCATTTTTTATAAACAAATCCTATTTCCAACTGGCATGGGTCCATTTGATACCTTATTAGACTAAAATTATGTAATATAAGATGTATTGACATTTAAAAATATCCTATTTGTTCTAGTCTAATAATTTCTAGAAGTATAAGTTACAAGAGGAGCGTTAGGGATTTAACAATTATTTTATAGGAGACATTTAATGTAGTAATGTGTATCTAATTGGTAATGAGCTATTTATCCCTTGATTCAGGGATAAATTTAATATTTCCATTATTGATATGATTCCCTAAAGATTTTTTGGGTAGAGATACTCGTCAAACCCAAAACAAGTCCAGTCAACAAATGCCTATTTAAACTCAACAAGGGAAAACATCCACTCAAGGTAGTTTATCATTAGTTATATATATATAGATGTGTGTGTGTGTGTGTGTGTGTGTGTGTAGAGAGAGAGAGAGAGAGAGAGAGAGAGAGAGAGAGAGAGAGAGAGAGAGAGAGAGAGAGAGAGAGAGAGAGAGAGAGAGAGAGAGAGAGAGAGAGAGAGAGAGATGCTTTCTCTCTCTCTCTCTCTCTCTCTCTCTCTCTCTCTCTCTCTCTCTCTTTCTCCATATATATATGTGTGTGTGTGTGTGTGTGTGTGTGTGTGTGTAGAGAGAGAGAGAGAGAGAAGCATCACAAATTCAATGAGATTAAGGGATATGTTTATTTGAAACCATATCCCTACATTCATCTTGAGCCCACTCTAAAGTATGTGTTTGAACCTAAAACATGATTTATAATGGTCTAGAAAGGTTGAAGAGTTTTTAAAAAGAAAAGTAAGGATGGCATGCACAGGATCCATAGATTTAATATTCTCTCTAAATTAATTATCCCTTAAATATTTAGAAAAAACAATTGAGGTGTGAACTACCACTTTGAGTTAATGTAAAAAGGCTCAGATCTTAGCACCTTTAGTAGTTTGGCATTCTACAAAATTAGCTTGTGTTTGAGTTTAGTGACCACTATCTACAATTGGGTATCAAAAGGGTTTTTCTTAATCTATGATGTAACCATGTGAAATTATTATTCTAAGGTGTTATTGGCCCATTTTTTAACCCTCATCACTTGCTTTCTATGGTGCCTAAGAAAGGATTTGGTGTGAGTGATTACATATTTCCACCACTTGATCCAACTAATAACATGGGGTGGACATGGCAAAAAATTCCAAACTCAAGATATGAGTTATAAGGTACCCTCATGAGTTAGGAGTGATTCATCCATAAAAAAATGAGCACAAGGGTTTTTTCTCAAAACAAATCGTAGTCCCATCATTCACAAGCGTACCAACCAAATCATATCATGAAAATTATGGGATTGTGGTTGGAAATAATAATCTTTAGGTGGATGGATACAACTTTCACGATCAAATTTTTAAAAGTGAGCACATGCTATTTGTGAGCATAGTACGCTCAAGAATTTTGAGAACGTGGTTGGAGATGGATTCAAAATTTAAACCAGATAAACCAAGGATTTAGGATAAAATTTATCCACCAAAATAGAGGGTTTATCAACCCTGAATAGTTTTTGAAATAAAATTAGGAGTCATTTTCCCCAACACAATATCCAATCATTAGAGTGTCTTCCTTATCCTTAAAGGACACAATCCTATTAAATTATTTGTAATTGAACTAGTAGTAAAAAATAATGTTATCATCAAACCATCATCATAATGATCCTCTTTATGTTCTATCATTAGGAGTGAAAAAATTATTGATCCCTAAATAATGACCATCAATGTGAAAGGTGACCCATATTAGACAATGTGGCAGGTCTTACCCAAAGGTAATAATTGAAGGATAAATTTTGAGATAAATCAATATACTAGAACTACCACATCCTTTCTTGTGAAAGGTGAAGTTTTGCATGGAATATGAATAAATATGCTTTATACAAATCTATAGAATAAATCTCACAACCTTAAAATTTCTACAAACAAATAATATCACAGATGCTATGTCATTGACATGTAGAATGCATAGATAAGTTTTGAGAGGATTTTTTGATATTACATACATTCCTTGACAAAATATTCATGAGGAGGAATCTTTTATTTATAATTCTCCTTGGCCATCTCTATACCCTTTCTCGGTGTCCAAACTTACAGATTTGTTACTTAAAAAAGAGTGATGGTTTCTTATTATAAAGTCTTCAAGTGAAATGGCGTGTCACTTGGTCCCATCAACTCCCCTTGGTGATTTTTAATGGATTGCATAATCCCTTGGAGGGTGAAGGATTTGCTAAGGCTATCCTAACATTCGAAGTAATAAGTTGCATACTGCTAACTAGAGAAACATGAATATGAGGATTAATAAGAGGATCTTAGATATGAGATGCAAGGCTAGGAAGAGGGGGGTTATACTCAACCTTTTTCACATATGGTTATTATTTATTGTTCGAGTTTGTCTTAACAACTTTAAGGTTTTATTCCACATAGCTTATATCTCATTACCAATAATAGTCTGGCCATCATTCTTCTCAATTTTTGTCTATAGGGGAAAGCTTCGTGAGTTACACTCAATATTTTATTCAAATAATTTTATTTGTAAAAAATTTTTAGTTACATGGTATAAAAATGTAACTATGATACCAAATCAATTAATGTTTCCATTCTTGTGCCCAAACTACAATAGTCCCCCGATTAAGTATCCATAAAGAAAGAGAGTTAAGAGGCAGATCTGACATATATGAAATTTTGTGCCTAGATATATATTTAACCAATTATTCTCGCATGTCATCCCACGGGGCATCACCTTGAAAATTCAAAAAAATTACATTAATTATATACAAGGAATTTTTATTTTTAATTTTGATATTATTATAATTGTCTAATAAGGACGATATTGTGAAAGAAGATTTTAATAATAAAATGAGGAGATGGTAAATTCTTAAAATAAGAGCGCAATACAAAGTGAATTTCATTACAAAGAAAAATAGTCAATGTGTAATGATTATTTATGGAGGTCATTTTTTGTAATGACTAAAATATATACGAGTAAAAATCCTTGAAAAAATTAATATCTAATTAAAATTACTCGTGTAAAAATAGTAATATATATCTATGGTTACAATAATAAAGCACTTGGGTTTTATTTACAATCCAAACTCCATGACGAAGGATATAAACTAACTCAAAAAATAAAATTTAAAAAAAGGAGAACCAAGAAACTAATGCAACTAGAATAACATCATAAAAATTTACATTACATTGGGCACATATCACAACGTCAAAAGCAAGGTGTAGTGGATTATCCTTGAGATGTTGGGCACTCCAAACAAAAAACTCTACTGAAAGATGATCGGGCGCCACCCAACCATCTTGAGTGAGGTCTAGAGGAGCTAAAGAAATAATAATGTCTGAATTAAGAAGTCTTTGAATAATATTGCCTACAAAACTACTTTCTTACACATGCAAAGTCCACAATGATGGGCCAACAACATATATTGCATGAGATAATGGCAGATTTTAATTCCTCCATCCTTTTCCACCCCCGATGATGGGTGGAGAAGTTGCTATGACTAAGAGAACAATTTTACTAATATCGAGGAGCCAAAAAAATATTTTATTTATATTAAATAAATTTAATTTATTATAAAATTGAGATAATATGAAAAAAATTGTATTATCCCTAATCAAAAATTAAATTTAATGATCGTATAACCATATTTCATTTTTTTGGAACATAAATTATGATTAATTTTTTTATAAATTATATTAATTATAATATGAAATTTTAAAAAAATTCCTTCATATACTATGAGCTATAATGCTCCTCATGTGCTTGGGTACTCCAATGGATGGTTTCACGCATGGATAAGTGGGTCAATCTCCTCTTGCATTCTTGTGTTTCTTTTAAAAATAAAATAAAATAAAAACAAGACTTTTGAGGACTTTTATAATTGCATTTGTGCTCCCAAATATTATTAGTTTAAAATGATGGTCATCTCATTATCATGTTGCTATCTTGAAGCTCACTAAAAGCATATTGCAAGAGTGATAGCGGAGGTCATAATCAGATTTGATATCCTTCAAAGTTCAAACAATTTCCTACCATATAAAGACAAGTTTCAAACTATAATAATGTCAATATTGCAAAGAAATCGTATGATTTGAGGGATGACATTTATCATAATGTAATTTTTAATTTTGTGGATGTTTTCCTATGAGAGTTAAAGGTCATATCCTAAAATAATTAAAGAAATAAAACCATTAAATATTTCATTAGTAGGTGTTTGTACTCGCAGAAAGGTATGGGATGTAATGGTTTTAAACTTTAAATTTATTGTGTTTTTGATTGTGATGTAATAATTTTAATTTTAAATATAGTATTTGCTTGATCGTTATTTATATATTTTTTTTGGTTTAAAATATTTAATTAAAAAAATATAAATATTTTAATTATAAGATAAAATTTGGAATTCATTTTTTTATTCTACATATTTTTTCATATAATATATTAAGATAACTAAATTAATGATTAATAAAGAAAATAATAAAATTGTTAATCAATATAATATATAAAAAAATTAAAATTAAAAATTTATAATAAATATTTTTAAATATGTGTGTGTGTGTGTATGAGAATTTGCATATTAACTTTCTTTAATTTAAATTTAAAGAGTGAGAGATACCCATTTTTAAAAAGATTTACATTTAAGAGATTTTATGCTTTCGTATCTTATGATTAAAAAAATATATGCAAATTAAACCAATCAAAATGTCATTGAATGAATTGTGAAAAAAATGATTACACATTTTTTTTGAAAACTCCTATTATTCATTTACTATTAAAATACATCTATATCACTATCAAAAAAATAATATCCTCCGACATGGAGTATGGCCGTTATGGCCACGAATACTAACCAGCAGTTTTATTGTTGTAACAATAAAACTGCTGGTTAGCAACAATAAAACTGCTGGTTAGTATTCGTGGCCATAACGGCCATACTCCATGTCGGAGGATATAAATCAATTAGTATTTATGGCCATAATTGCCATACTTCACGGAGGAGGATATAAACCAATTTAAAACCAAAAAAAAAACATGAACAACTACATCATGACATTGTAAAACATTAAACACAAACACAACATTAAAAAAAGGGATAACAGATTATCTTTAAGACACTAAATACTTCGAACAAAAAACTTAACCGAAAGAAGATTGAACAACACCTACACATCAAATCCTTTTCTACCATTATTCACATAAATTGTATTACCAAATTGTTGATTAATTAAATTTATATACCTGTCATGTTGTATCAAAACTATTAAATTCTACTTTTTCCATCAAAATCACTTATTTAATTTTTTTTACCATTAAACGTTTCAAAATATATTTATAATTTTAAAAATAATAATAAATATAAAGTCACATAATAAAATAGCCGATTATTGACCTGACAAAACTGAACAAATATAAGGAAAGAAAAACTAACCCTCGCAATACCTTTAATGATCAAATAAAGCCAAACAAGTGAAAAAAGCAAACCCTAAAACTTGCTTACTATGTTTGTTTGTTTGTTTTTTTTTCCCAATAAAAATGTGCTTTGAAAAAGTGGGTGGCCTAACATAATGTCATCCTTACTAGTAAAGCACAAGTCCACCCAGCTTTAAGCTCAACTGTACAATCACATCATCTGATTAGAATGATGGCACAAGTCAAGGAAACCTAACACCACCACCCACTTCCAATTCCACTTCCACTTCCAACTATGGGCATGTGACATAGGGATGACCACAAGGTTGCATAAGCCCTGTGATTGTGTCACATGGAATCTTACTCTTTGTGTTACCCACCAGAAAAGACAACCAGATCTTGCTAGTCAAGCTTAACAACTTTATCCCGCGCTGGTCTCACGCATTTATCCATATCTCATCCCTTTTAACCTAAATTTACAGTAAAGGACGAGAAAAAATATACACATTTTTAGTGGGACGTTAAAAAATAGCATTAGGTACGTTATCTAAGAGCAATTTTGCCAGGGACCCGCCGCTATATCATACCGGCAAGAATCATTAAGTTTATCCACAGGATGGAGAAATGCACAGGCATAATTCCCTATGTTTACGGCAAGCTAACAAAATCCAGGCATTCCAGGTACCAAAAGCTGGGCACAGAAGAGGAGGACAAACAAAAGATGAGAGGACTAAAGAAAATCCACGTCAAGGGTTCGAGGCGCATTTCTTGGGGCATTCGGGCACCCCGGCGCATCAAGGTGTTGGTGCCCAATCATTTTGTTAGATCCATGAAGGAGACGTATGTGAATGTCATGTTTTCTTTGGCGGCCAAGCGGAACACCACAGACACATATATTCATCATCAGGGTGCCAGCAGACCTGTTTTGCGTGATTGAATTGTCCGAAAAAATTATGGTAAATGGTTTACAAAGTTTTCCCATGGCTGGCACCTTTAGTCAGTCGAGAACGAAACGAAAACCAGTGGTACTATAAGCTTTTCTTATTTTTTTTCCATTTGAGTGTTTTATCCGAAAGTTTTCTTTTCCCCTTTTCTTCCATACCATTGTTAATTATGGCTTCACAATAGTCTTTATCATTGTAAATCTAATTCAATATGCTTGTGTGTTCTTTTTTGTTCTTCTCTGTTCAACATTTATATTTGTGTTGGTGAGTGTTAAGTTGCATATATTTAATGTTGGTGAGTGTTAAGTTACACATATATAATGTTAAGTATATATTTAAATTAGTTTTTTTGGTTAAATAGTTATGAATAAGGGGCATAATCTCTTGATTCTTCATATCAAATATCTATAAAGATTTGTACTTTAGTGAATAGATATAAACAACCATCATCCTTACCAATTAAACTATAATCCTTTTAATTATTATTTACTTTTAAATTTTATTTATCTAATTAAAATTTTAAAATAATACTTATAAATTTTATTATTAAAATAAAAATGTACATTTCAAACAGAATTAAAAGTCATGTTTAAGTTTCCTCCACTGGTCTTTTCAAAAATATTGACTGTGGAAGCCAAAGAAATCTAACTACACCGATCTTTTCAGAACTATTCACTGTGGAAGCCAAACAAAAATCTAAATATACCATGTTAGATGATGGTTAAAATTTCTCTTCCGGACATCCAGCTCTTTATAAATGTTCATTTAGTTTTGATTAGTGTAGTTGAACATATTTTGGCAACCGTTTTCTGTACTTTATATTTTGATGGTGGGAATAGGTCTGTTGTAATAATACCACCTCGCCAAAAATTCATCATGTTTTTTAATTTAATGGTTGCTCGAGCTTTTATTATGGATAATTATGGGGAATATGGAGATCCCTACCTGTGAGAGCTACAGCTTGGGTGGTTTGCTTCTTAGTGGTAAGTATGGGGCTCTTAAATGTAAAGGGTTAGAGTTTGGGTGATTCGATTCTTCCTGATAAAAAGCAGTTTAGGTGTTTTATTTTTTGTGTCAGAAATATTGTCTAAATTTTGGGTGGTTTGTTCCGTGACGATAAATATTAGGTTCTCAACTTTTAAGAACTAAAATTTGGGTGGTTTATTTTTCGGTGATAAATTATTGGGCTTTCAACTTCAAAGGGCTAGAGTTTGGGTGGTTTGCTTTTTTTTGGATAAATATTGGGCTCTTAACCCAAGGCTTAGAGTTTGGATGATTTGCATGTGCCTCATCTTATTTGTTGCATTTAGATTATTGTTTATTCTAGATAATTAAGGAACTTTCAGTTTGCTATTCTCCATCTTAAGTTTTTCAATTGTGACCTTAAGAATACTCCTAATAAATATTGATCTCTCAATTAGGAATTCAATTTGATAGTCATATAACTATATTTACTAAATACAAGGATAAATTTTAGATAAATCATCAAAAACTCTAAAAGATAATAATAAATATATAGATTATCTAAATAGTGTTTCTTTCTTCTACTGTGAACTATAGTAACATTTGAAAGGCAATGTTGAATAAACAATTATGATAAAAAAAAATCATGGCAAGTGGGAATGCCAATCAAATTTAGTCCCTACTCTCAACTCATAAGGGCTGGAACTTGGGTGATCATTATTGGTCATAATTAGCTCTTATCAATATAAACATAAATTGGTTTGGAGATAATTACACCTTTGATTGACATTACTTACTTTCCTTTAGCCCTTTCTAGTATGATATTTGTTATTTTTGGAATAACAAAAACCAATTAAAAATAATTAGTTGATATTCATTGTAATTAGAAGGTCAATTAACGAAAAAAAAAGCATCAATGAAGGTTTCAAATGCATCTCCTATCATTGAAAAATCACGAGATTGGGTTGGGCTCTTTTAGAATAGCTTTGTCATGCAATCACATTATTCATGTTCTCTCAATATGTTTTATATCTCACACTTAGAAAACTATGAACATAATGTTTCCCTAAAATCAAGGAATCTTAAAATTGTTAAATTTGGCTAAGTCTGATTGAATGGGTCCTCTAAAAAAAATATTCTTCATTGTACCCCCTATAAATCTGAAACCACTCTCACATCCTAAAATTATATTTATAAAATAAACTTCAATCATAATAATATAAATGGAAATATATAATATGTAAATATACTAACTTGCAAGGAAAAACAGATCCTTGGAAACTTGCTTTTGTGAGGGTTTAATATTTTTATAAAATTTCCTAGCTTTTCAAACCATAATTTTTTTCATATTTGGCTACATTTGTAGTGTTTCACTTACCATTTCACTATCCCTTTGGGTGAACTTTGTATATATTATAGGTGATTCATCAACACATGCATAATTTGATGCACTTGTTTCTAGTAGAGCTCTAAATGGAAGTTCAATTTAAAATTCTTCCATGATTTAATGAATCCTTCTCATTTGACTCTTTGCCAAATGTTGTTTTAGATTTACCTTAGTCTGATAAATATTATCCCTAAAATATTTTTGTAACTTTGATTGCATAATTTGTTATCTGATTTCCCTCTGAGAGTATGTTCAAGACATGGGAACACAATAACTAGTAGTCCCATGGTATTAAGCTCAAGGTTTGTTTAAAACCTAAAAAAAGGTTTTTATGTTCAAGTTTGAAAATGTCAAGCATTGTAATGTCATAGTTGTCCATGTCCCAGAGTTTATCTGAAACATCTTATGGGTCTTCTCCCATTAAACAATGGATTTTATTATCTCTGAATAAGTCAATCTTAGAATCCTAGTTTAGGTAGAGTTCCCAAGTCTACCTTTACCCTTTAGGGTTTCACAAACTAAATAATAAATCCCTTGGGTCTCTTCATATGCCATGAAAAGAATAATTTCTATATGTCTAAACCAGAGAAATGTGTTTATTTACTTCAATATTTCCAAGGATCTTAAGTAAACTATAGACATTTAGATAATAGATAATCATATCTTGCAACACATGTTATTTATGAACATGCCAAACATCTACTTTTGGGCTCAATCCACATAACATAATATTTTTGAATTTTCTCTAATGGCTAACTCATGTTCGATGGTCCCAACCAAAACCTACCTTGAGGTGGAAAAAGCTATTGCTACTTCTATAGTTGGGTATACTATAGTTCCAAATAAAAATGCTAACTAGCAAGCTCACCAAGTAGGTAAAGTCTCAACTAGTGTAGATAAACCCATGGGTAGCTCTCTTGCATTCATAAAACAAATGCTTATTACCATTTTGCAGGAGATGCCATTCATTTCTCATACTTTACAAATGGTAGTGATATGTTTAAGTCCATAGAGCCAAGTTACAAGCTCCCATTCATCAAAGTCATGTAGAGACAAAATAATCAAGACCAACTAATAATTTAGTTGCATTTGATCATAAAATAGCTAAACATCTCTATCGTATCCCATCACCATCTCCCAAGAATGACAAGCATGTTAAAAAAAATGATGAAATTTTTAGTTTAGCAACTTTATGTATGGTAATTATCAGGTCTACTTATTTAATAACTTTTTTACTTTAGATGAGGTGGACATGGAGTTCAACATGCAGTGTGATGTTTCCCAATTATACTTTAATTTTGAATTTTTTGAGTCCATACTAACACATCCCTAAATTTTATGGTAAGGGACACTTGTTAGATTTTTGATAATATAAAATATCTATGTTTGCATGAAGTTAAAATCTCTGTATTTTTACTTCATTTGTTTAATAGATCTATTTAGCTTGGAGTTATTTTCTAGATGTCTTATCCTGAGAATAGATATAGGGGAGTTGTAGCATGTATTTCACCTATTTTTATTTATGCACACCATCATTTTTTTATTTTTAACCCTCTCATTAGTTATTGTTGATCCTTTTTTAATTTTGATGGTCACTCTGTCAGTATTACTAAGATTTACACCTCTAAATATGTTGTTGTAAAGGTAGAGTTTTTGTAGGGGATTGTAGATACACTTTCAAGTTCCAAGTATTTTATCTAAATTTTATACTAATAAGATAATAACACTAAATTAAATAGAATCTGATTTAAGCTATGAATTATTGAAAACAAGTATAAAATATGATTTAGATAAGATTATGTTTAACAAGTGAATTTTATAATCACAATGAAAAACACAAAGGGATGGAATAAACTTACCGTATTTGGTGTATTTCTCTAATTTGTTGTAGGCTGATTGAGTCACACACCTGCAATATTAAAAACCTAGTTCTTGCACATAAACAAAATGGACATGAAATGTAAAAGGGGGGAATAGGGTTAAGGGAATAACTGATCTAGCATTAGAAACCCCTTGTAACTAATCTTTACCTACACATCCGAAATGGACCTCAAGATGATGTAGTTTTCCCACCTGCGTATGTGTTTTAAATGGTGAGATGAAGATCTAAATGCTTCTTCTCATACCTCACCCTTGGGACAAACATGAAAATATTATACTACTTTAGAATATAGCTCTAACAAACATTCAAATGTAATACTACTTCAGAATATAGCTTTAAAAGTTGAGTATTAGCAAGTTAAAACTTTAAATAGATCTTGAATATGAGAGTGCTTGTCCTTAGTGCTTCTAATAGCTTTGTTTATATAGGTATTTCTTATAATTTGAATTAAAAACTTAGTGGTGCACACAAGGGACCTAAAATAGCTTAAAATGGACTTAAAAGACTTAAGGGGGGACTTAGAAGAATTAATTAAAAATAAACTTAAAGACTTAAGAGAGGACTCATGATATTTAAAAATGGGCTTATCAATTCATAAAGGATCATAAAGTAAAAGGTTGAGAATATAAGACAAGCCATAAATTAAAATGGAAAAAAATAATAAGAATGCATCAGTAAGTATTTAATTATTAGCCAAGACCTGCATAAATAAAGTAAATAAAAAGACACTAAAAACAAGTGTTGTGCCAAATTTGGGTGTCTACATTTGCCACCACTTTATTCTAAGGATGCAACAAAGTGAAATCACTAGAGTAAAGTATATGCCAACATGAGTGTGTATACACACTTTGTCTTTAGGTTCAATGCTTGATTATGCATGACACCTTAATATAAGATAACCTATAGCAATGTCACTGAAGGAAATATGTTCTCATATTCAAAATTGAAAATTTGAAATTTTCTATTTGTAATTTGAAAATAGATTAGGGGAGATAAAATTGGTCTATAAATTTGGAGATGGTAAAGTCCATGTTCCCTTTTTGGGGCATTCAAGATGGTATTGAACTTTGGATAATTGAAAGTGATCAAGTCTCAATTTGAAAACCATTTAATGCTCATAAGTTGGAAAGATTATATGCTCCAGGTCTTATTTGAGTATATCAAGTATTTTGTAAAATATTTGAAGGGGTGGAACGATGAAATGTGGTGCACTGCATATTTAAAATGTGTAACCATAAATGTTGAGGATCACTAAACTCTAATGTGGCTCACTTTCCACTACAACGAATCATGCCACTATAGATAGATCTATATTATATCTGTAACTTTGCAACATGGAAACTTGAAACTTGAAAATTTTGAAAATGCCATAGTAGAAACATGAACATGAATTAATATCATGCCCCCTATATCTATACTATATTTAAATGTTATTTGAAATTATAATTAGAATTTGTATAATTTCATAGATTTGGGAGATAATTCCATAGATATTTACCGTATTGCATACACATTATAGACATAACACGTATGTATTATTTCAAATTAGACACAAGATCATCGAACTTAAATGCATACACATTATGTTTGGTGAACATAACATGTATGCATTGTAGTGCATATGAATTATAGCACATATGCATTGGGTAATTACATGGAGTTGGGGGATAATTTTATGGACATTTACCATAACACAATCACGTTAATAAATAACAGAATTTCATTATTTCATTAATGTGATCATGTTATTTAAGTCTAAGCTCAGGATTGTCGAGCCATAACATGATCACATTATTAAATAACGTGATCACATTATTTAATAACATGATCACATTATATTAAATAGTAATGTGATCATGTTATGAAAGGGAACATGATCACATTAATAATGTGATCACCTTCCCTATGTAACAAAAAAAATATTGAAACCTGAATGCAAAAATAGTCATTTTACTTTCATGTTTCCTCCCCCTCTCTATTTCTACAATCGTATTTTTTTGAAAAAGTGATAGGAAGTGCCAAGAAGTCTTAGAAAGTTGATAAATGCACCCCACAATCTTGTTGATTGATGATGCTATCACGTAGGAGAGGTAAGTCATCAAAATCTTCTCTATTTAACCCTAATTTTTCATAATTTTCATTGTGTAACCCATGTTTTTAATTGTAATTTGTTTTTTCTAACAGACCATCCTGTTAACCCTCTCAATCCTCCACAAAACCCTCAGCTTGCTCTTCCTCCTAACCCTCCACAAAACCCTATTATTTCTCATATCCCTCCACCTAACCCTCCTATAGTTCCCCAAAACCCCCTGATAGTCATATTTTTTAATTGACAACATTATCAAAAACAAAATTGAAATCAAAGACCTAATTGATAGAATGAGAGATCTAATTCAACCAACCCCCACCACACCTAACTATTTGATTCCCTATAGATCTTATTAGGTCAAATTAACTCAATAATGTTTCATATTAATTGATAGATCTCATATAGGGCTATTTATAGGGCCTATTATGCTAAAAAGTTGCCATCCCTTTAGGTCAAGAATTTGAAATTTTCAAAAGCTAACATTTATGACCTATTCATCGACCCAACCACCAATGTTCCCTTTCCCATAACCACCAAACATTTTCCTATCCATCACTATCTACATAAAGTAAACACAAGTAATTTTTGGTATCGATGGTGGATGGTCTTTGACTATCCACCATGTAACAACCATGAGGTCCTATTATATTTTTTGATGACATTCTATTGTGAGTTTGTCCACAACCAGATTCCTAATTATTTTGATTTTAGTGAGTTTTAGGGCTGAGAAAAAGACTCTACATAGGATCAACCATGTGCACATCATGCATCTAATTTGCCTACATGAATTCATATCCAAAAGCCTCTTGAGACTGAGATCCCCTCCACAATTCAGTAGGTCATGGAGATAGATACTCTATATTCTCTTAGTTCTCTCATCGATACACTCATTTAGCATACGAGTAGGATTTCATAGAGTGATGATATAGATGCATTGCAAGCTACCTGACCTTGACCCCACTCTTGTAGTTCATATAGATCTATGTGCATGGGACCTTCTAATGATGATGGCGTCGGTGGTTCAGATGGCTTAGATCATATTCTTATGAGTGATGAGTTTTTGGCATGCAGACATTAGTCACCACATAGATGCAGGTATATTTTATATAAATGTCATGTTAAATTTAAGTTATATTTGAAAATTTAATTTATAATCTAACAATTAATTTACATAAAATTTTAATATAATATATATGTCATTTTTTATGTCACGGGAGGTGATGATTCCTTCATCATCACAACTAGCATTTACAACATTCGATTTGCCATAGCCATTGTTTTCATATTCAGATCTAGTTGTTGGGCCATCCACGATTGCATCTACTTTTTTTAGGATGACACCATTTACATATACAAAGGTAAAAATTGTTTACATATATGTTTTTCTCTTTGCATTTGTTACGATTGTAGTTGTTTACATATACATGTTGATGAGGGATGTGGGATATGATTTCTCTACTTTTATGTGTTTACCTACGTGGGTGATGTACCTCCCATTATTTTTTAGCTAGATGGAGCCTAACCTCCCCTAGACCTAATAATATCATTGAGAGTCTTCACCTGAGACTCTAAACCAGCAACATTTTCCTCTATGCCAACTATCTCTCTCTTATTATGAGGGAACTCCACATATGTATGATAATTAGGGATAAAAACATATGTGTACTTTCTTATTATCACATGGATAACCATATCCACCAAAATATTATCGATGCTAAAATAATCCTCACCTAAAAAATCTTAACCAAAGTTTCTTTGATCATGCTCCACCACTAAGTGATTCACTCTAAAACCATGTAACAAGAGAAGACATTAGATCTCCAGTCACATAAAGAAATAATAACTAAGTAATAAATTACAAAGTAACATAGAAAGCAACTAAAAATAAACAAACTCACTACTTTAATTGGGTAACTTCATGTTAGTCTAGGTATAATTCCTAATTGGCCCTCATCTTAGCATTCTCCTCCTATCCTATTGGTTCCTCTCTAACAAGTGTATGCTTGCCCTTGTTTCCCCCTAAAAAAAATCTCCTCACCCTCTATCTTATGCTTGTTTCTACATCTAATTATCTACTTATTATGGTGGTGGTTGTACTTAATCTTGACATCCTACCATAATTACAACCTAGACACAGGATATTTTTCTAAATGTACTCCTCCAATTAATACTCTCCCAATTTTGCTTGTGATGGTAGTAAAGTATCCACCTCATTCACAAACTATCCTAAAATACCTTAATATGTTAGAAATACCAAATATATCATTGTCAATGTGTCCACCACTCATGGAAAGTCTCTCAATAGTGGCATACCTATCCAACTAGAAGCCCTGATGGTCCCTAGTGCCCTGGCAAGGGGTCATGTGCTCATACACTTATCCCATGATTAGTGTAGGGGGCATGTGTTTAGACACCAAAGTATTACACCCAATTAACAACCTTACCTCTATCACAATCCTATATCAAGGCCCCAACCCTACCTTTAGCCAACAAGCCTAGTATCTTAATCACAACCTTGAAAGTGATAGTCCACTCTCAAGGGACTTGTGGAAAATTAAAATATTTTACATGACACATCTTAGTTGGTGACTAGGTGAAGTAAAGGAATATACTCGATGGGACAACAATCCCCACCTACACAATCTAGATTATCCCTATTATATATAATATGGCCAAATCATTAGTCATTAATTTCTCTATAATCCTAGGAGGCCAATCATACTTCATCAATCTACTCCATCAAATGTAGGCCCACATTTTTAAAACACAATTTGAAATATCCCTATATACCCTAAGTTAATCTTAAAATTTCATCCAAAAGGAATTACTTAGGAGGGTCCAGACCTAAGTTAAACCCCTATTTTTATACAAGTAATAAATCAATAACCACTATAATCCAAAATGTAATATAGCATAAATTGAATATCTTGAACCAAGTATATTTATATTTATCAATCTACAAAAAAAGAAACTAGTATATTATATATTCCCTTTCACAATTTTAATCCTCTAATTTTGGTTTTTGTACAAGGCTACTCCTCTAACACTTCAATAGATGGCTTATAATTTCAGATCTAAGTGTATTTTCATGAATACATGCTTGTCTTCTTCTTTCCTATAATATATCATTGCATTCACATACTTATATAGATAGATATTTAACATGTAAAAGTGCTTCTATTAATCATTTTGGTTTCCATATATAAGATTTGACATGTAATTTATATAAAACTAAGTGAGACCTTGTTTACATGAACACTTGATGGTTGGTATTGACACTCCTCCCTCTCTACGAGTTAAGATAGACATAGGAATTTCTCTATAATGTCATCTACATAGTCGCTGATAGAGGTATATATTGGTTCTTGTAATTTTGAATTGTAAAAATGGACTTGTTTTAATAATTTTAGTACATGTGTACTTGGGGAAAATATAACTTATGTTTATGTATTGTGTATACAAGGTTGTCCTATGATAGTTGCTAGTCCCAGTCAGATGGTGATTGGGGAAACTTCTCATGTTCCTCCTATATTTGAGATGCCTATTCAAATAGATGAGCCTGTCATTGACTTGATTGAGCATGAAAAATAGATTGAGTAGGATCATGATCTTGCAGTAAGTACACATGTTTAAATGATTTTTTATTTTAGTTTAAAATTAATTTCTTAATAATTATTTGAATATATTTTATGTTAATTTCATAATAATTCTTGTATTTAAAGAGGCTCAACTGTAAGCTAGCTATGAGCGTAGGACCTACAGTTAGACTTTGGATCAATCCAAGGCATTAGAGGGGTCTGCATCTACTAGTAGGGCATCCCAAAGAGATTCTTCTTTGAGGCAGGCAAAGAGAGGGAGTCTATTTAATGAATAGGATGTCTTACACATGATATGTACTTTTTTGTATGCATATATGGCAATTGATGCATTTTTGGCATTGTAAAGACATATATGACAGCTAGCCAACATTAGATATTATGTTGATAAATGTAATTTTTTGTATGGCTATCATGGCCCAATCTATGTATCATTGACATTGGACATGTACATGCCTATATTGTATACCTATCATGGCTTGATCTATCAAATTTATATTTAGTTTTTATTTCATTATGTGTTATTATACAATTATATTTTGATATTCAAAATTATTATCTATATCAAATCTCATATTTAATGTTGTACGTTCATAAATGAGGATTGAAAAATTATTCTTTTTAATGCTATAAATCTTGAGTCTTACATATTTTATAAATTAAAGTTTTTAAGTTTCATTGTGTGTAGTGAAAATTACTAATGACATTCTCATCATTTAGGCTTAATGGCCTTCTTCTCTTTGTGCCTTCTTCTTGTACACTTTTGATGTAGAGCTTTCTCAACAGCTTGCAAGTGTTTAGGATCTTGATCAAATGTCTTTTTATCTAATCTTGTGTATTCACTTATTTTCTACTCATGACTCCTTATCCTACTCATACAACATAATTCCAACTTTTGAACCTCACTCTCTTTTATCTTTTCTTATATTTCTATCTTTAGCCTTTGTCTTGGCTTGTAGCCTTATTTTAGGTAAAACCTCATGTTTCGTTATGTACATGGACTCATCAAGGAAAAATAATTATTTTTTTGACAACCCTTATCCGTGCCATTACTCACACAAAATCTTGGGTTAGGTTCCTTTGCAAAATCTTGTACCTCTAGGCTTACTTGACACTCCAATTTGTCTTCCAAATGCACAAAGCTCCAAGGTTTGACCATTATAGAGACAATTTAACCAAAAAAGAAACTATATTTTACCACCCTTTTGTCCAATTCTACTTTTCAATCAATTTTTATCCTCAACTCTTCACCTAATTTAAACTTTCTTCTTTAGCATCTTTCTCAGTAGGTCTCTTAGGCTAGTTGACTACCTATAGGGTAGTAATATATTGAATATATAAGTTAAAAATATTAAATCACTATATTCACTTAATATACCATAAGACACACTATATTACAAATTTATAGGAATTTTTAATGGTTGAATCTCTTTCAATGGTCAAAACCCTAAAAGTCAGGTTTGTAGCAACTATATAAGCTGAGACTAAAAATAATTGCATCTAATGTCAAAATAGGACTTTCAATATTATATAATTCTTGTATTAGGTCTTTCTAATATTATTTCAACTTTTTCCTTCAATGAGCAAGTTCTCACAACCCTCAGGACTTTCATAAATAAGAAATCTCAGTCGTTCAACATTGTACTTTGTATGTTAGAAAAAAGGGTATGCAGGGTCTCTAGATTTTTCAACATCAAAGGACTCTATAACCAAAAATAAGTTTATCACCACCTTATATAACCATTTTAAACCCTTATCTATCACTTTTTTAATCAAAGACAAGAATTAATACAAAGATTATAGTATACAAAATTTTATGTTTAGGACTATGGACTTTCAATGGGAAAGAACTATGATCAAAGTGAAACTTAAAAAATCGTATCCATATGTATGTTATAACAAGATTAACATCTAACTCTTCATACGTATTTCATCTCCACGTTCTCCTTAGAACTCAAGATAAGGAAAGATTTAATACTCATACTCTTCACCATCTACCTCAAATGGAATGTGAGGTTACAAAACCAAAACTAATTGTTAACCCAAACCAGGGTATAGATAGGGTTTCTTTGTGCTATAGGTCAAAGGTCAATAGGCCAATTAATCAATGCCACCTAATAGGTCAATAGGTCAAAGTTGTCAAAATTGTAAAAATTCTCAAAGTTGTCAAAGCTGTCAAAGTTATCAATAGGTCAATAGGTAAATAGGTTAATTAATCAATGACACTTAATCATAAAATAAGTTCAAGTTGTTAAAGTTGTAAAAAAATTCAAAGTTGTCAAAATTATCAAAGTTGTCAAAATTTTCAAAGTTGTCAAAATTGTCAAAGTTGTTCAAAATTGTCAAATATGTCAAAGTTTTCAAATTTGTCAAAGTTTTCAATAGGTCAATAGATAAATTACTCATTAATTTTCTAGGTATATAGTTTAAGTTGTTAAAGTTTTCAAAGTTGTTAAAGTTTTCAATGTTGTCAAAGTTAAAGTTGTGGTTTCATAACTCTAGTTTTGATGCTTTATGGGTGAAAAATGACACTGCCAATAGTCTGAGGGGGTGGATAACATATAGTACCAAGTTATTAGCCTCCTATTAGGCCCTATTGATAAACCCACCACCCATTTTAGCCTCAATAACACCCTTCCCAATACAAGAAAAATGTAATGTTTTAGCCTAAGTTCAAACACACATAAAATAAAAAATATAAGTCATTTATACAAACCATCATATCCCTCACATATTTCATTAATCCTTATAATATTAACTTAGATCACTCAAGTGAAATCTTTGATATCAATCCATTAGATAAGTTGCAGTGATGGGTCCAAAAGTGCAAGTTTTTGTCTGTGAACAAGCAACTTCTCGAGCTCTAACTGGCATTTCTACCTCTGGGACCTCCACCTATGAATATATAAATTTGGTCACATATAGATAGGTAAATTATATGTTATTATTCTGACACAAATTTTTAGTCCACCCAAAATTGCATTTCACTACCATTCCAGAGAGTGAAAACACTAACAACAAATGTTGTCAAAGTTGAAGTTATGGTTAAAAACTCTAGTTTTGATGCTTCATAGGTGAAAATTGACACCACCAACATGTCTAGGGTGAGGATAAACTTTATTACCAAATTATTATCCTTTCATCAAGCCCAATAAATAAACCCACTACCCATTCTGACCTCAAGAACACCCTTCCCAATACAAGAAACATTCAATTTTTTTAGCCTAAGTTTAAATATGCATTAAATAAAAATTGTAAGTCATTTAAAAAAACTATTAGATAACTCATGTAACTCCTTAATCCCTCTAATCTCACCCTAGATCCCTCATCAATCTCGATCAATAAACCCACTACCCATTCTGACCTCAAGAACACCCTTCCCAATACAAGAAAAATTCAATTTTTTAGCCTAAGTTTAAATATGCATTAAATAAAAATTGTATGTCATTTAAAAAAACTACTAGATACCTCATGTAACTCCTTAATCCCTCTAATCTCACCCTAGATCACTCATTTGTAATATTTGATATCAATATGTTAGATAAGTTGTAGTGACAGGTCCAAAAATGTAAGTTTTTGTCACTAAACAAGAAATTTCTCAAGCTCCAATTGACATTTATACCTTTGTAACCTCCACCTATGAATATATCAATTAAATAAAATATATATAGGTAATTTATATGTTATTTTTCTATCACAACATTTGAATCCACCTAGAAGTGCATTTTCACTACTGTTCTGGGGAGCACAAACACTGACAATAAATGTTGTCAAAGTTGAAGTTATGGTTACATAGCTTTGGTTTAGATGCTTTTTGGATGAAAAATAACACCATAAAGATGTCCTATGGGGTATATAACCTATAATACTAGGTTATTTTCCTCCTATCAAGCCCGATCGACAAACCCACCACCCATTTTGGCCTCAAGAACACCCTTCCCAATATAAGAAAAATGCAATTTTTTAGCCTAAGTTCAAACATGCATAAAAAAATTGTAATTAATTTACATGATCCATCATATCCTTAATCCCTCTAATCTCACCCTATATCACTTATTTAGAAGCTTAGATATCAATCTATTAGACAAGTTACAGTGACGGGTCCAAAAATGCAAGTTTTTGTGAGTGAACAAGTAACTTCTCAAGATCCAATTCGAATTTATACCTCTAGAACCTCCACCTATTAATATATCACTTTGGTCACATATATATAGTAAAATTACATTTTATTATACTTCCATATTGTTTGAATCCACCTATAGTGCATTTTCACTACCATTCCAAAGAGCGGAAACACTGACAACAAATATTGTCAAAGTTAAAGTTGTGGTTGCATAACTCTAGTTATAATGCTTCATGGGTGAAAAATGACACCAAAAAAAAGTATAAATTGGTGGATAATGTCTAGTACTAGGTTATTTTCCTCCCATCAAACTCAATTAACAAATCCACCACCCATTCCAACCTAAAGAACACCCTTCCCAATATAAGAAAAATGCACTTTTATAACCTAAGTTCAAACATGCATAAAACAAAAACTATAAGTAATTTATATAAACCATCAGATCCATTTCATACCTACTTAATCCATGTAATAATACCCCATATCACTTAGGTGGAATCTTTGAGATTAATCTATTAGACAAGTTGTAGTGATACGTCTGAAAATGCAAGTTTTTATCAATGAACAAATAACTTCTCAAGCTCCAACTGGCATTTCTACCTCCGAGACCTTAACCTATGAATATATCACTTTGGTCACATATAAATAGTAAAATTACATGTTATTGTGCCTCCATAATGTTCAAATAGACCCAAAAGTGTATTTTCACTACCATTCTAGAGAGTGGAAACACTGACAACAAATATTGTCAAAGTTGAAGTTGTGGTTGTATAACTCTAATTATGATGCTTTGTGGGTGAAAAATGACACCACCAACACATACATAAGGGTTGGATAACATATATGACTAGGTTATTGGCCTCCCATTAGTCATGATCAACAAACCCACCACCCATTTTGGCCTCAAGAACACCCTTCCCAATGCAATAAAAATGTAATTTTTTAGCCTAAATTCAAACATGCATAAAACAAAAATTGTAAGTCATTTACATGAATCATAAGATTATTCATGTACCTCCTTAACCCCTATAATTTCACGCTAGATCAAACATGCATAAAACTTAAGCTTATCTTAGCTTCAAGAATATATAATTCTTTACTGATAGTGCTAACCACGTGAAGGTGGAAGCTTATCTAGCACCACTAACCTACAAAAAATTGTTAATAAGCAATTAAAAATGAAATTTATATATGTACTACCTATAAAATTAAAAAAAAATTGGTAAAATTAATTACATCTATATTTTAAAATATGATATACCTCTGTATTTCAATCCAACAAACCATTAGGATCTGCTTTAACCTTGATAATATCAAGAATAGCTTCATGATCTGACTCTCAAACTTTCTATAGTTTCCTATTTAATGGCCTCCCATGATATTTTTGTAATTGAATATTCATTAAAAGAATCAAATTTGAATAGTGCAGTATTTTCATATGCATTTTAAACTCTTCAAAAAACTATTGATCTAAATTTTTTATAGGATATCATCGAAACCAAGTTCTAGTGACTACCACTGACCTAGTGGGATAGTCAATGTTTTCTCCATCTATAACTGGGGAATTCAATTTATTATTTCTCTCTACACACTGACACAATTAGTAATTAGTGCCTTCTTAATTATCCTCATCTGCAATAACTATAAAAACATTCCTTGTACATCACAAAAAATCATTTTTATCGATAATACAAAGATATATAAATAATAAAAATAAATTGTACATAATGAAAAATATTCTACCTGGTTGCACTAGATCAGATACATGGTAAAAGTTATCTAATGATGTCATATTTTTAAGTTATAATGTTTTTAAAACCTAATATGTGTTGATTGAAATTAGAGGTTTGGAACTCCAATCATCCACCCACTCTTGTGACTCACACTCATTCCAAATAGAGTCCACAAATGTAGATCAGAAACCTGCCAAGTGTCTCATATGAATAATCCAAGAAATTTTATTTGAGCTATGAAATGAGTGGAGGTCACTTGAACCTATTAGAGTCATATAATCCTCATACTTTGCCAAGTTTTATTCTTCCATTAACCAAAAATGTCTATGAACAGTAGAATTTGGTTGAGCACCATGACACATGTTCTCATTACACCATTCAACCACATTTTTTTCATCTATCAAATGAACACCCTCATTAAATTTCAACTTCTCCCTTGAAATAACTCTTTTTACACATGTTCCCACACCATCATGCTCTTTTTTCCATGGCTAGCCTCAGTGAAACTCCAAATGTGTTCTACACATATGGTAACGTACATCTTGCTCAACCAATAAAACATATGTGCATTTTTGAATTGTGATGTGCAATTGTCTAACCAAATGTAATGTTGATTGAAATTAATGTTCCTTTGACTCAACTATTCATAAAAATTCTAAAAATAACCTTGCACATATTCTGAATAATATGATATGTCATCACTAATATAGAAATAGTACTCCCTTAAAATTTTCTATTTTTCTTCTATACTATTAGGTGCATGCATGAATGTTGTATGCACGAATATGGAAACTTGTGATGAGTTGTAATATTACGAGTGAACTTCTATTTGGGGTTTGAATGTGTAATTCTATACAAAATCAACTATTGAAATAATGAAACCAAGTGGAAATGTATCCTTCCATATCTTAAAATTTTCATCCAACCATCTATCCCTATATGTGTGCCTTGCATAGTCATAAACAATCTTCTCCCTAAATTTGACCAAAAATTCCAAAATAGGTATCCTTTTTGTAACAAGTTCACACCTTTTAGATTCTTTACCATCTTTTACTTGATAAGTCATTGATTTATATTTTCTTAAACCAACTGATTCCTATCCAATTTTAATTATAATCTCTTCATGGATACATTTTTTGAAATTTGGCAATCCACCACAAATGTTGCAATTTTCATTTAAACATGATTTTTTGTAAAATAATTATCCATCTAGTCTTTTGTAGAATGTAATTGGAGTAAATTCCCTGGCTGATTTTGGTGGAAATTCAATGCCACACTTTTGCAAAATGTTAGTATGCAAAGTACAATTAATATAGCAAAAAATATCATAGTGCATTGAAAATTCAACATTTTGCTTACAAGTGGTGCATGTGTGATTTATTTTAACATAAAAAGGTTTTTCCATCTCAAAATATTTTTGACAAATATAAATTTGTGGATGTTTTTCCAAAAAATTATATTAGATTTATGTTTGAGTCATATCTAATAAATTTTTAGGATGTGGTTCATGATTATGAGAACCAACTCTTATTTTCACAACATCTCTTGCATTGAGCAAAACTCTTGTATTGTCTTTTAAAAATTGAGCAAGTAACTCTTTGAGAGTATTGGCTATAGCTTTGTCTTTTCATATAAGTCTACCAGAGAATGCCCAGAGCTAATTGGTATTAGTTTCATTAAGTCTTTCACATATTGCAATTGATTTTATTAATGTTTTTTTGCTTATATCAAGTGTTTGGCTTGTTTTTGAAATCAATCATTTTTTCATTTTTTCAGCACTTATTGCACAAGTTGTCATTATACATCGGGCAACATTACAATATTTTTTGCATGAACTTGGGCCTTAAATATGATATGCATCATGTATTTTTTCAATAATTTCATCATCCATGTTAGATGTTCTTAGTCCTAATGTGTACATTATAGGTCTCATCTTAATCAATTTTATCAATGAAACAAATAGTTGACATCTTTTACTATCATACTCCAAATTATGAAAAAAATCATCCCAAATTTGTTGAGCCAATCTTCTTAAATGGTGATCAAACACTTTTTTACTCATTTGTTTTAAAATATTTTTATGAACTTCAATTAAGTACTTGTCTTTTCTATGCACAATTCTTGGAGGTGTTGGCAATGGTGGAATTTGTTGAGAGAGTGTTTCAAAACCATTATTATTTTCATTTTTTAGAGGTGGGATGACATTAAATTCTTCATTGTTAATTTCTTCATTATATGTTTTCGTGAAAAAAAATTTATGGTTAATTTCATCATTATTTATTTACATCAAATTTTCTTCATTTATTTGGGGTGAAGCATCTTACAGAGACTCATCATCAACAAAATCAAAAACTTGGAACTTTAAATGTGAACTTCCAATATTAACTAATTCATTATTTTTAATTTCATTATTGTTCATTTCATTATGGTCAATTTCATTATTATTCATCTCATTATAGTCAATTTCAACATTATTCAATTGATTATAGTCAATATCATCATTGTTTAATTCATTATCATCAATTGGCTCATTATCGATGGCATTTGGTTCATAAGATTAGGGTTTGTACCTTGTTTAACAAAAAAAATTTGCATTCATAGATTATTTTTCTCTTTTAAAAATTCTAATTCCTCTGGTGTTTTGTTCTTCAACAACTTCCTCTTCCTCTTTGAACATGATCTGAAACCCATCAGAAGGGATAATTGGCAAATTTTCAAAAAGGTGGGGTCAAGTACACAGGTATGTACATGTCATATAAGTACACATAGAGAATGTTTGTATGGATAGATGTATCAATTTAGGCTAAAAATAGTCATTGATAAGTGATCTTATCACTAAATTAATAATAACATGATTGTGTTAGACAGTGTAATCATGTTATTAAATAACATGATTATGTTATTAAATAATGCAATCATGTTATGTTTTCTACAAGGTCCCATCACATCCAACCCATCAAGAAGTTGATATCGAAAATAACATGATCATGTTATTTAATAACGTTATCATGTTATTTAATAACATGAATTATTTTTTATATAAGCTATGGGGTTGGTAATTGGCAATGAGGACCAAGTGTTACCTATGTTAAGAATAATGTGAACACATTATTAAATAATGAAATCAAATTAGGTTTAATGTAGATAAGGGATTATGGATTGGGGATTAAGGAAAATTAGTACATGAGGTTTATGGATTAGGGATTATAATTTATGTTTTAGGAATTAGGGATTATAATTAAGATCCAATGTGAAGGTGCACAGTTACTAGGACCTTTCCCCTAGAATGGCTTGGCTTTATGGATACTCGCATCATTCCCTACGTTAAATCCCATGGTTTTGAATTGGCATTACGATGGAAGGGAAATGGTTCCCCATAAATTGAAATGATGTGTGCATTTAATTAAATAGTAGGTAGTATGCTTTTATGACATATGTGGCACAAAAATGTTTTTAGGCACATTTCCCAAAGTGTATTAAATTCCATATCACTTGTAGTTTCAATTTATTAAGTTGTTGGCCAATATGTTTCTGAAAGTGCATTAAATTCCATGGTATTACTTCTTAAGTCATTTTTTTCCTTCTCCTAATACTTGGAGAAAGAAGCTCTAAGCACGTTGAGGCCCAAAAAAATAATAATAAGTCATTAATAATAAAATGTGTTTTTGGGTTACCATTATACCCTTGATGTCATCACATAGATTGATTGAATTAGTCAAATAGGGTAATTGGTCATGTGATTTAGGCCAAACTAAGCCCTGTGAACTTAATTCTTAGTATAGAAATGATGTTAATTTGGATTAAAATGATTGTTTCAAGGTTTAAAGAGTTTATATTTGTGTTTTAAAGTTTAGGAATTAATAAATTTATATATTAGGGCTTAGGGTATAGGTTTTAGGGTATATTTATATGATTATGTAGGCAATTGAGGCAAATTTTGGAGCCTTAAACCTATATCTGTGATTATAAAATATGAATTTGTGATCAATTATCCTCCACATCATCATATATTGAGCCTATGAATTCAATTTTGGTAATGAGTGATGTAATTTTATCCAAGTTCATCCTTGTGAACCTAATTATTATGATATATATAAAGTATGTTAATTAGGGCTAAATTTATTATTTTAAGGTTTAAGGTCAAAGGGTTTGGGGTTTAGGGATTATGGCTTAGTATTTTTAATGTAAATGGTATAGGTTTTGGGGTTAAATTTAAATGGTAAAGGGTAACTTAGGGTTTAAGATATCAAATATAGGTTCCAATCACTAAGGTAATTGAATAACATTTGAGTTGATTATGACACCTATGTATGTCTTGATTACCTTCATGTTTGCATAAATTTGATAAAATTAGGGTCAATTATGCCATGTACATGTTACATACATATTATATAATTGATTGAGCCATAAATATGGTTTAGGGGCTTAGTTTTGCCCAAATCATGCAGGGAATTATCCAAATTGACTAATTGGATCAATTCATGATAAAAGATCAATCTTTTGATTTAACCCCAAATCACATCTTGTTAAATTGAAGACCCTCAAATTGGCATCAAATGCCTCCTCAATAAAAATAATGACCTCTCTCCTAATTTTTGGTTAATTAGATTGAAGGGGATCGAAATAGCCCTAATTTACTGAATAGATGCAAAACTAGATTGGTACTCTAAAGGCTTTATCCATAGGTTTAGAAAGTGCATAAATTATTGAATATCATGATAAAACCAATTATATTGTAAGGCATGTATGTTTGTGGCATGTAGTGGGCATTAGGGCATAAGGAGCTTAAAATTTAAATTATTTAGGGATCATTAGGGATTAGGGCATAGGGTTTAGGTTTAAAGACCTATATATTAATGTCTAATCACTATATATGCCATGTGTTCCAACTAGATTCTTACTATAAAGGATGTTAATTGGGACTAAATTGAAGTTAGTAAATACCTAGAAAGTAAATGGTTTACAATTTAGGGTATAGTATTTAGGGTTTATGGTTTATGACTTCTAGCTTTTAATGTATATACATGGTTTAGGGTACACTCAAGTTTAATCAAAAAGATAATTGAGGACAATTTTAATCACTTGGACCCATTTGTGACTATAGAATGTGTTTTTGAGTTGTCATTATACCATGGATGTCATGTTGCATGTGCAGATTGAGTGAGTTAGTCAAATGGGTCAATCAATCATGTGATTTAGGCCAAAATGATCCATGTGAACTTAATTCTTAGTAGTAAATGATGTTAATTTGGGATAAAATGATTGGTTCAAGGTTTGAACAGTTTATATTTATAGTAAATAGAGTTTAGGGATTAGGAAATTTATGGATTAGGGCTTAGGGTATAAGTTTTAGGGTATATAAGGTACAATCATGATGGTGATTGGGATAAATTTGAGAACCTTAAATGTAGACATGTGAGTAAATAATGTGAATTTGGGGTCAATTATCCCTCACATAATCACAAATTGAGCCTATAAAGTCAATTATGGTAATGACTAATGCAATTTTAACCAAGTTCATCCCTGTGAACCTATTTTTTACTATATATAAAGATGTTAATTGGGGATAAATTGATCCCATGGGCCTATTGAGCCTCAATGTAAGGAATTTATCCATATGATATAAATTAGAGATCCAAGTGCTCACCATATTAAAAAAATAAGTATTTTTTTCAATTTGGTGTGCAATTTGGTCCAAAGGAGTTGTCTGTAAGGAATTAAATTCATATATAGTGGTAATTGGGGCTTACTTGGCCCTGATTACATACCATATTGAAACAATTGAGTATTTAGTTTTGGATGATACATAATTAGGGCCAATCAAGGCTTTCCCAAGGAATTATGTTAACATAATTTTAATTAGGGCCCTAATTGCACACCTTATTCAAATAATTTAGTGTTATCATGAATTTGATATGAAATCATGACCAATTAAACCCTTTATAAGGAATTATAGATCCAGCTTTAATAATAATTGGGATTCTGATTGTGCACTGAATTCAACAAAAAGAATATTTATCTCAATATGATCTATGAAATTTAGTCCAAATAAGCCTTGTGTAATAAATTTCATCCTTATACTATCAATAGGGACTCTATTGGTCCAAAATAAATAACATATTAAATCAACCAAGTGTTTAGTTTAATTGAATATGCAATTATGGCCAACCAAGGCTCATGCAAGTAATTGAATACATCTAATGTCAATTACAACTTTGTTGGCCCAGATTGTAAACTATATCCAGTTAATCATGCATTTGGTTTTATCTTATATACATAATTATGGCCAACTAAGCCCCATGAAAGTGATTTTGTCCATATAATATTCTATATGGGTTCCATTAGCCCTAATTGCACACCATATTAAACTAATTGAGTATTTAGGTTCAATATGATATGCAATTGGGGCCACTAAATCCCCAAAAAAGGAATTACATCCATCTAATGTCATTTTGAGCTTTAATTAAACAGCATGTTAAATCAATTGATATTTTTTTCAATACTATACATAATTGAAGACAACTAAATCCTATGTAATTAATTACTTCCACCTAGAATATCAATCGAGGCATTTTTCACCCCATGCAATGAATTATGTCCATCTAATTTGTCCATTATGAATATTTTCCCTAATTTCACATCATATTTAACTAGTCAAGTATTTTCTTCGATATAATATTTAAAATTAAGATCAATTGATCCCCGTGCAAGGAATTCCTTCAATATAATGTTAATTAGGAATTTTATAGTACATGTCATATTATACAACAATCTTAAGATTACTAGGCCTAATGGCTCCTATTCAAGTTTGAGGATGTTTAGAATATATAATGTGATTTCATTATTAATGCAATCATGGTATTTGAATTTGAATTCAATTACTATGATTTTTGGCTTGATAATGGCTTGGATTCTTGATCCAAAGGCTTAGACTGTCAATCTACAATTGAGTATTGAAAGGTATGAAAATAAATAATAAATTTCAACTTTGATTGCCAAATACACTAAGAATTTCAATGTGAAAATTCAAAAACTTGATATTGTCATAATGAGCATGCTCTCCTCTTTCCAAAAATATTATTCTTATATTTTTTGGACTAATTTAAGGTTTCTAACTATATTTATTTCTAACTATGCCTTTTTAGGCCACTACATGTCGCAAACATACATGCCTACACATGTTCATATATTTATGTTTCATTTATCCAAGTGAAAAAAAAATTATATGGTGACGTAGTATGCTTAATTATACACATATTCAAAAAAATAGATTTTTTGTTTTGAGGTGGTTAGGTCTTACTCATGGATGACTATCCAATTCTTTGTCAGATTTTAGGATCTATTTACCTGTAAAATTCATAAAACAAATGTTCATTGAAAAAATATAAAAAATATAGGTGATGTGCTACAAGATTTTATCTAAATTTTCCCCAAAGAGTTTCAAATAATATTAAACATTACTCAAAAAATGGTGTGCATCATGACCATCTATCTACTATGTTTTATTAAAAAAAAAACTAGAGTTCCTCTTCAAATTTTAGATGTTTGACCTATTTATACTTAAGCATTTTTTAAAAAATTATTGTTTTCAAAAATAGAATCAAAATTTTCACCATCTTCAAATTTGGAGTGTACATATCTCAAATTATCTACATAAGTTCAAATTTATGAAATTTCAAAAAAATCATGTCCATAGATAGGCCACTTTTTATCCCCAAACTTTGTGCACTAACCTCATTTAAAACATATGGGTTATGTTTAGTGAACATAACACACACATTATAACACATACGTGTTACCTTTAAATTTCACAAAAAATAAAAAATATTCATTGGAAGGGGTAGATTGTTTACTAAAATAAATTTAAGGTGTAAGTTTACATTTATACTATATTTACATTTATATTCCTTATACTTTAAATTTATTTTATTAAATATAATAAATTATGGTTACTCTGCATATAATAGAGTTTGTATCACAACTACATGTCTTATGGTGTGGGATATAGTTTTTTAAAATATAATCTAGTCAGTACTTAGGCATTTTTAGGGTCCCAGTATTGAACCTAGGTATTTCAAGGCATAATTTTTGTAATTTATGTCCATTTTTGGTAAACATATAGTCAATTTTTAGGTTTATGTGCCTTCCATATTACTTTTGAGCATTTCAATGAGTCTTAGGTTTGACAAAATTGAATTAAAATCCACTCAATTTTAATTCAATCTTAAGTGGTGTGATTTGGATAACATAGGTCACATTTATGACTTGTGCACATTAAACAATAACTTTGTGTTAGTTTCACTTGGTCATCATCCCTCCTTCATCCCTAATCAAATTTTTATCATCCCTAATCAATCCCTTCTTGTCCTTCATCATCCATAATCACTACCTTATTGACCCTCACAATCCTTAATCATCTCTAATCACTCCCTTGTCATCCCTAATCACTCCTTCATTGACCCTCACCATCCCTCATCATCCCTAATCACTCCCTCATTAAACATCACCATCCCTCATCATCTCTAATCACTCCTTAATTGACCCTTACCATCCCTCATCATCCCTAATTATTGCTTCATCATCCATAATCACTCCTTCCTCATCCCTCATCATCCATAATCACTTCCTAATTAAACCTCACCATCCCTCATTATCCCTAATCACTCCTTCATTGACACTCAACATCCCCCATCATCTATATTTACTCCCTCATTTTCCCTTAGCATATCCAATCACTCCCTCCTTGTTCCTCCTCATCCTTAATCAATCTATCCAATACCTTGACATTGGGTTCAATAGCTTCCTACTTGTGTCGGATTGAATTATGTTCTAATTCTAAATTTTACTCACTCAAATATATCCAAAATAAAATCTTCTTTCACTCATCCTCTTTCACTCAAATAAAGAACTTAGAGATGTCATCTAAAAATTTTGTGGGATTCAAAGATATATATGGTTATCCATTATTAGATGATGGAGAGAGTTTGTATCTAAAGCCTCATAATAGAATAAATATGTAGGAAATTTAGAAAAGGGTGGGATGAAAATGTATTACTTACATATATAAATTTTTATTTGGGCATATAAGAATCATAATCCTAGAGTTGAGAATCTAACTTTATATTTATATAAATAGGGCTAACTAGAGACTAGTTGAGAATTCCAATCCCAACCCCATATTTTACTTCTCTTTTTCTCTTTATGTCATTGAGAGTATGTCCATAATAGATCAAATTAATAAATATATAGATAGGCAATCACTAATTCGATAGAGCATGTTCCAATCTGGTAGTCGATAGAGTGTATTACTAAACCCAACTTGATCTATACCCAACTTGATATATGAAGGGAATATGCCTTAATATAGTGTATCAAAGAGGTGCCATTTAGATCTTAGGCATGACTTGATGGTCTTAAAGGCCAAATTATGGCCTTGTCATATTTTAAGTATTCCCCATTCCCTAATATATTATATCAAATGATAATGTATGAATGGGGGCCCTTTCATAAATATATGTGGGGCACTATTCTAAAGGCCCTACCTTGATCTAAAACTTTCCCTGCCCATTAATGTAATGAAAAAGTTCCTACTTACTTCATCTATGCCATGGAATAAGGCAAGGGAATATTTCCTTTTTTATATCTAGCCTTGCTTCACCTAATAACATATCAATGGACTATTTCCTTCTCGATGGATATCAAGGGAGTCAGGGAAAACTATCAAGTAAAGTTTGCCTTCATGGTATCTAGATTTGTTTTACTTTTATATTAAGGCATGGATATTAAGGTAAGATTACTTTTTGATATATAACTTTGTTCTTACACTACCTACTTAAATATTCCCTACCTAATAAAGAAAGGGAAGTTTCCTTCCTAATATATGTATTTGTTCTTATCATGCCTACTTTCCTTTTCAAGAACAGATTCTTAACTATCAAATTAATCTTGGTTTTTGATCTTTAGCTTGCATATGTTATTTCCATACCTACTTCATTATGCACTACTTACTTATCTTTTGTTATTGGCAATAAAATATAGCTTCTTGATATATATGAGAAATGAATTTTTGAATCATGTTTCGTATGTAATAGATATATATTATTTATTTTGATTTACCTAATTAACCTACTTGAGAATGCTTTACCTGCTTGAATATTTGAGCCATATCTTGATCTTGAATATGCCTTACCTAAATACCTAAGCCATATCTTGATCTTGACTATGCCCTACCTACCTTCTTGTACTTGAGTATGACCTACCTAATTATCCTTATTTCTCTACCTACATGAGTATATGTCCTATATACCTTATTTTACTTGAGTATTCCCTACTTGAAAAAATACCCAAGCTATATCTTGATCTTGAAAACCTGTATCTAATACTAAATGTATATATCTTTCCTAACTGTATATTTAATAGTTGAAAAATAATTAAATACCCAAGGCATATCTTGAAAGGATAGGAGACATTCTAACCCATTTAGAGAAAGGAGTGACTAGGGATGATCAGGCATAAGAATAAATCCATTGAACCTACCATAAAGGTATTGGAAGGAGTGATTAAGGATAAGGAAGGATGAGGAAATAGTGATTAGGGATGATGAGGGATAATGCAGGTTAATGAGGGAGTGATTATGGATGATAATGGATGAGGAAGGAGTGATTAGGTATGATGAGGGATGATGAGGGAGTGACTATGGATGATGAGGGTTAATGAAGGAGTGATTAGGGGCAATGAGGATTGATAAGGGAGTAATTAAGGATGATGAGTGACTATGAAATTTAGAGTTGGTTCTCATGTTTGATAGGTTATATAGATTTTTTTGTCTATTTCCTAGTTTGTCCTTTTGTGGATTTAACCCCACATTGGTTAGTTTGACTTAATTCTTATTTATCCTTGTCTATATATGTACAGATTCTCATTTGTAACATATAGAAGTTATTTATGGATAATATATGATATTTCCTTTATATTTGCATATCATATTTTGTAACTCTTAAAAATCTTCTTGTGTTTATTTTATTTTTAATGATTCAAATCTTGGGCTTGGAATGATCTTATTAACATTCCTTTCATGGTATTAGAGCTATAGGTGTTGCAGCCATCCATTTACGAGTTTGTTGCTACAAGTGTTTACCTATTTTTAAAAATTTCTTATTGGTGTATTGGAGGTGTTTTGTATGGATTTTTGAAAAGAAAAAATCCATTGACATTTTTTTGAGAGAAATTATTAAAAAAAAGTCAAAAAATTGAGCACTATTTTGTAGATCAGTTTTTCCTCACATAGGTCTCTAATTTAGAAACTTATTTCACTATTGGAAAGAATACTTAGAGAGGTTTCCTTAAATTTATCATAATAAGGAGTAAGAGTAGTATCGAAGGATATATGAGGTTTTGAATATGACCCTTTGATCCTATTTTTCTAGAATTATTTTATGCATGATGAAGGGAAAAAATGAGATCTTGCATTTAAAGTAAAAAAATAGCATGGAAGATTGATCTATGTGGAAGATTTTTATTTTCATTGTTGTAAATTTCCTTCAAATTCATTTTTTTATATCTGATATAAATAATTTAATTTTTATCCAAGCATTTAATTTTTGTGCAATGTTTACTTATTTGACCCATTTTAAAGATGAGAAAACTTGTAAAGACTATAACTTTTGAACTGTGACTCAAAATCAAGTACTATTTTTTTTAAAATTATATGTTTTTTTATTCTCTATCTATTAGGTTCATTTATCTTATAAAAATGGACCAAATTATAAAGTGCCAAATTTGGAGGGGCCTTATACTTTTTTTGAGGTGTTCACTAATTTCATTGAGAGATGTTAAATTGTCACAAGGGGATTTGTTTTTTTGAGAGGGTTCTTATTATTCTTGACTTTATCATTATTTTTTGACAATGGATTTCTAATGTTTTGAGCCCCTCAACACATCTAACTACATTATTTGGAAGATCAAAATAAAGGTTGACTTACAGCTAAAAGGCATGTTGATAATGGTGTGTGGTAACATTCCCCACTTTAAAAATGAGGAAGATCTTTCCTTGATTGCATCCATACCTGATAAGTCTCTTTGTTTAATTAGACTCCTTGTTTCATATAGTTTACAGTGTTATGTCACATGTGCCACATCACAAAAGGAAGTTTTGAATGCTATTATTTCCTTATTTGAAAAGGATACTAAGTCTTTTGGATATTTTGACCCTATTTTACTCCACCTCCTTCTATTCCACTTCCTTATCCTCCTACTAGTGAGAATTTATCTTTTGATGATGACACTGATGTTTCTCAAGATTTGAGTCTCGACAGTAACATGAGGTACTATTGTCACTCTTCATTTTATGAGGACATACTTCTTGATGGTGATCTAGATGAGGTATTCTTACCTCCTACACCTCTCACTCGTCAACCTTCTTCAGTTATTAGTGATGACTTGTCTTTTGATGATGGTTTACTTTAGGTACCTATTATTATTCATATAGTTTGTACTCCTATTCATTTCATTGATCAAGAGGGCATGATTCTTGAGGATGTGGCACCTTCACCATCACTTTCAGAGATAATGGATGAGACACCATCATGACTTCCTGAGGATGACTTTTATTGTGCCATAATTATTATTCCTTCATCAACTACTCCTCTTTTTTTTTAGGATATTTGATTTGATGGTGATTTTCATGAGGAACCTATTATTATTGCACATTCTAATTTATATATTGTTGATACTCTTGATGTTGCATTTATTTCTTGTCCCATTTTGGATCCACATGTTTATGTGCTTGGCTCCTTTGAGAAACATACTCTTGGATTTGGATATTACATACTTTACTCTATGGGCTACACTCATAGAGGTCTTGAAAGACTCTTATAGGGTATTTTATCTCCTATTGGCATTGATATTTTTTTAGGTGATGTGTCTTTGGGATATATTATTCATATTACTCAGGAAGAAGTTAAATTAGTGGAAAAAACATTTTATTTTTGGGACTATCTCACCACCTATGTAGATGGTTCTTTACATCCACACAAGATATATAGTACTAATCTATGTATGGGGTGAAGTTTTTCTTAGGTGGGATTCCACATGAATTCCTTCCTTCCTTTCCTTATTTTCTCTCTTTTACATCATTTTATAGGGGAGTTTTATTCCTATGAGTTTTTTGCCTTTCTCCATTTCATGGATATATATATATATATATATATATATATATATATATATATATATGAGTACCTTATTAGGCCTTATTATTGGGACTCATATTGTGGATATGCCACTTTGTTTTTGGATATTTTTATCTCCTAACTTCACTTGAGGGGGTGTGGGTGTTAGATTTGGTTCTCATTTTTTATAGGTACTATAAATAGTTTTTGTTTATTTTTGAGTTTGTCCTTTTGTGGATTTATCCCACATTGGTTAGTTTGAATTACTTCTTGTTTGTCCTTGACTATATATGCATGGATTCTCATTCTTAACATATAGAAGTTATTTTATGGATAATATATGATATTGCCTTTGTATTTGCATATCATCTTTTGTAGCTCTTAACAACTCTTTTTATGATTCTTTTATTATTAACGCTTCAGATCTTGGGCTTGGAATGATTTTGTTGACATTATTTTCAATGAAAAAGTATTGTGTCATATCTATATATAGGGGTAATATCTATTATCTAGGTGACCTTATCTATCACATCTATGTAATACTAATTAATTCCATTCATTCCTATTGAATGGGGACTAAAACACATGTTGTAGATGAAGGAGCATTGACTAAGCCATATGTTGAAAGGAAAGGGGGAATTCTAACCTATATAGAGAAAGTAGTGGATAAAGATGATCAGATACAAGTAAAAAGCCACTACACCCACCATAAAGGTATTAGAGGGAGTGATTAGGGAAGAGAAAATCTAGATATCAAAAAGGCAAGATTTCATTTTATTACTCCTTAGCATAGATGAATTAGGTAGGGAAAGATTACATTGTCTTATATCAATTAGGGAAAGTTTGAGATTAGGGTCGGGCCTTTAGAATGGTGACCCCCATATATAATTATGAACCCCCCCATTATTACACTATACTTTGACATACTTTATTGGGGACTAGGGCATACTCAGAGTATGATAGGGCCTCAATTTGTAATTTAAGTCCCACTAATCCATGCCCAAGCTATAATTAACTACTCCCTGATATACTATATTCAAGCATATTCCATTCATTCCCTTCATATATCAAGTTGGGTTTGGAAACACATTCTACCATCCATTGGATTAGAATACACTATCATATTTGTTATCACCTATCTATCTATTCGTAAATATAGTCTATTATGGAGATAATCTCAATTACATATAGAGAAAATAATAAGTCAAATATGGGGTTGGGATTGGAATTCCCAACTAGTCTCTAGTTGTTCATGTCTTTATAGATATAAATTTGGATTATCAACTTTGGGATTGGGATACTTAGATTCCCAAATCCTAATCTATGTATGTAAGTAATACAATTTCAACCAGCCCATTTCCATACCTACTTCATCTATGCTAAGGAGCAAGGAAATGGAATCTTTCCTTTTTGATACCTAGCTTTGCTTCACCTAATATATAATATGAAGGGAAGATTTCCTTCTTAATATATATCAAGGGAGTAAGACATAGCTATCAAGGGAAGTTTTCCTTCATAATATTTATCTCTCTTTTGCTTCTAGACTAAGGCATATCTACCAATGGAAGATATCTTTCTAATAAGGCATGACTATATTTTTTCTTACCTACCTACTTAGTTATACCTTACTAGAAAAGGCAAGGGAATCTTGCTTCCTAATATATAAATTTATTCTTATCCTACCTACTTTCCTTATCATATAATAGATTGATGTCATATTTTATACATATTTCATGATGTTGATGTGATAGATAATGAAATAAGTGTGGGTAACAAGATGTGATGGTTAATTCCTACCCTATTAATACAATAGTTGGTTGCAATTTATTGATATCATTGAATGGACTTTACTATGTATGGTTTATATTGGTGTGGTAGGCTCATTATTTGCATTTACCTTGATCATAAGTGGATATGGTGTTTTTTATCACTTTTGGCCTATAAGGGATCTAATCACAAGTAAAATTGACATTAAGGGGTGTCTTAGATGCCCATATATATCTGTGTGTGTGTGTGTGTGTGTGTGTGTGTGTGTGTGTGTGTGTGTGTGTGTGTGTGTGTGTGTGTGTGTGTGTAATTAATACAACTTCGTACCACCAATTTTTTGTTTCCCTTCCTATTTATTCTAGCCTAGGGCTCTAGATATACACTCTCTCCATGTTTTGGGTGCAGATCACCATGTATATATTTTAATATCATCAGATAACTAAATGATATCTTTGACTTCCTTATTTTATTGAAATATTATTAATTAAAGAATCTAGTTTCATTAGGAATTATTTGGGTGATAAAAATCTAGAATTAAAAATTAAGTCAATCTAAAATAAGTGAGAATCCATTGAACCCAACATAAAGGTATTAGAGGGAGTGATTAAGGATAAGGAAGGGAAATGAGGGATTGAGTATGGATGATGAAGGATAATGATGGAATCATTAGGGATGATGATGGATGGTGAGGGTCAATGACTAAGTGATTAGGAATGATGAGGGATGGTGAGGGTCAATGAGTACAAGGAAGGAGTGATTAAGTATTATGAGGGATGAGGGAAGAGTGATTAGGGAAGATGAAGGATGATGAATGAGTGTTTAGGGATCATGATAGAGGATGAGCATCAATGAGGGAGTGATTATAGATGATGAGATATCTATTAGGGATGGTGAGGGATGGTGAGGACCAGTGAGGGAGTGATTATAGATGATGATGATGGATGAGGATGGAGTGATTCTAGATTGTTAGGGAAAAAAAGGTAGTTACTAGGGATGATTAGGTATAATGGAGTGATTAGGGATGAGGACAGATGATTAAGGTTAATGAGGGATTAGTTAGGTATAATGAGGAACAAGGACAAAGTGATTAGGGGTGGTGAGGGATAGGTAAGAAGTGATTAGGGATGAAAGAGGGATGATGAGTAAGTGAAATTATAAAAAAGTGGTAATTTGATGTGCCTAGGTTATCAATGTGACCTATGTTATACCAATCACACCACTTTGGCTTGAATTCAAATTGAGTGGTTTGTGAACTTCAATTTAGATAAACTTTGGACTTCTATAAATACTAAGAAGAAATATAGAAGGCACATAAATTTAAAAAATACTATATGTTTAACTTGTTGTCTATGAGTGATGGTGAGGGTAAATGAGGATGAAGAAGGACTGATTATGTATTATGAGGGATGAGGGGTTAGTGATTAGGGATGATGAGGGTCAATAAGGGTATCATTAGAGGTGGTGAGGGAGAGTGATGGTCAATGAAGGATTAATTATAGATTATAAGGGATGAGGATGGAGTTATTAGGGATTATTAGGTATGATGAGAGAGTGATTATGGATGATGAGATATGATGGCATTAATAGGGATGAAGAGGAATGGTTAAGGTTAATGAGGGGATGATTAGGGATGATGAGGGAGTGATTAGAGATGATGAGGGATGGTAAGTTTTAATGAGGGAGTGATTAGTTATAATTAAGAATAATAAGAGATTGATTAGGGGTGATAAGGTATAAGTCATAAGTGATTAGGGATGAAGGATAGACAATGAGCATGTAAAATTAAGATAAAATGGTTGTTTGATGTGTATAGGTCATCAATGTGATCTATGTTGCCTTAATCACACCACTTTGGATTGAATTCAAATTGAATGGTTTGTAAACTTCAATTTTGACAAACCTAGGAGTCTTATAAATATCAACAAGAAATCTAGAAGGAAAAAAAACCTAAAAAGTGACTATATGTTTACCTTGATGTCTATGAGGGATGGTGAGGGTTAATGAGGATAAGGAACGCATGATTAGGGATTATGAGGTATAAGGGGGGAGTGATAATATATAATAAGGGAAAATGAATTATTGATTATAAATGATGAGGTATGATTAGGTTCAATGAGGGAATGATTAAGATGATGGGTAAGTTCAAGGAAATGATGGGCCAAAAGGGGGTCTTAAGTAGACATGTTTTTCCTAAAAACACATAAATGTCAACTTGTACAGATTATTTGAGACACCTATATTCAAAATTTGAAGATATAATGTGAACATGAATTGTATAATTTTGAATCTAGTTTATAAACTAATAAATTTTTTTTAAATTGTCAATTATAAGTATGTCAAACATCATAAATTCAAAGAGGTAGTACTATTTTTTGGAAAATGCTGAGTAGATAGCTTTTTATACAGCCCATCATTTTTTTATCATCATTTAGTTTTCTTTTAAACCATTTGGTGTAAAGTTAGATAAGATCATCTAGTTTGAAACATATATTTTTTTTAAATTAGTTAATTAATATATTTTATTTTAATTTCACAAGTTAATAGATGCTGAAATATGATCAATAACGTATAACCAACCGTGTGCTCCCCCTAACTACCTCAAAAATATCAAAAATTATATTTTTTTAATGTGTATAGAATTAGGTGTAGATTACAACCATATAAATTTTTTTTTTGAATCAATCAATCAAAAGATACATAAAAAAATATGAACATGTATAGTTGCAGCATATAGTGTTATAAAAATACTTACTTAGAAATAAATATAGATAACCTTAAAAGTATTAAAATTTTAATATATATATTTAGGAAGAGGAGAGTGTATTTGATGTTGTAGTAATATTTTCAAGTAAAATTTTGATAAAATTCATAGTGTTTAGTATGGCCACATTTGATTTTTTTTAATTTTAGTTAAAAATACACATTCGGCTATGTGTTTGTAGGTCTATGGCTGAGGCTCAGGAATCCAATCCATTCTTGAGCCTTAAGTCATGTGTTTAAAATTTTAAATATATGAACCATGTATGTGATACATACCATGTGCATGTAATATTTTACTACTATTCTTTAAAACCATGTACGTGGTATGTATCACATACATAAAATATTTTTCTACTGGTCTTTAAAACTATATACACATTTTTAGACTATAGAACCATGTACACAGTATTAATATTATAAAACTAAGTACATGAACTAGTTTATTATTATGTTATAATGCATGGTATATAAATAAAATAAATATTTAATTATAAGTTTACATTTAGATATGGACATTTCACATACTCATCATCCCTCCCTTATCCATAGTCACTTTATCCTCATCTGTTATCATACTTAATCACTCATTCCTTATCCCTCATCATCCCTAATCATCCCTTATTGACCCTTACCATTCCTCATCATATCTAATCACTCCCTCATCATCCCTAATCACTCCCTCATTGATTCTCACCATCCCTCATCATCCCTAATCACTACTTCATCATCCCTCATCATTCCTAATCACTCTCTCCTCATCCCTAATAATCCTTAATCACTCCCTCCCTATCCCTCATCATCCAAAATCACTCATTTATTGACCCTCACCATCCATCATCATCCCTAATCACTCCCTCATCAGGGTAAGTGCATAGATTTGGGGGGCAAAATAGTAGACACATTTTGCATTCAAATAGATTTAAACATTTCAATGTATGCAGTTTAAAAATTGTGTACACAATCTTGACATATAGGCTCAATAATTATCGATCTAGCACTGTGTCTGTAGTTTGTCTTTATAATCATATACATAGTTTTAATCTTGAAAACTATGTACATAGTTTTAGTATTTATAACTATGTATATGGTATTGTTGTTATAAAACCACGTATGTAGAATAATATAGTATCAGATTGGCATGCATGGTACATAAATAAAATAAACATTCAAGTATAATTTTACATTTAGTTAGGGACATATAGTTTTCTATACTTTAAGTTAGATTTTATTTATATACTTTCAATATGCTTGAGAGTGGTTTCGAACCTTTAGGAGATATAATACAAATTTTAGGTTTTAGAGGATCCTATCATATTTCAGACTTAGTCAGATTTTAGGGGTTTAGGATTTCAAACTTAGCCATATTTTAGGGTTTTAAGATTTAAAGGAGACATCATAGGAGGTATAAAGGCTACATGAAGGTATGTAGGTATTATAGAATAGTATGAGAACATCTATCATAAAGTTCTATAAGTTGATCCCACCCCATTCCCACTACAACCCTTAAGGTATTCACTGTGGGAGAAATGCATCAGTGAGCCCCTAATTCATGCATGAACCATCTAATGAAAAAATCCATACACAACATGATTTCTAATTATGATGTACATTTATAACAATAATCCCATAGAGAAAAAACATGCATCACTTCTTTCATTCTATATATTACAAATATTTTAGCTATATTTTTGATAAATTTAAGCATTAGTCAATTGGGGCAATTATTTATGTGATTTGGGATAAATTGAGCCCTATAAACCTAATTATTATTTTTAATAATGTTAATTAGGGCTAAAATGATTAGTTTAGGTTTAAAGAGTTTATGATTTAGGGTTTAAGGCTTAGGGCTTAGGGTTTGAGGTATATGGTTTAGGGTATAGGGTATCACGTTCAATTGTGAAGGAAATTGGGGCCAATTTGAGATTATTAAACCTACTTATGACTATATAATGTGATTTTGGGTACAATTAGGCCTAATTTCATCATAGGTTAAGCTAATTAGTCAATTAAGGTAATAAGAGATGAGATTTGGGATAAATTGAGCCCTATGAAATAATTATTAATCTAAAAGATGTTAATTAGGAATAAATTAATTGATTTAGGGTTTAGGGTTTATGATTTAGGGATTAGGATTAAGGCTTATGGTATAGCATATAAGATTTAGGTTTTAGGGTATAAGGCCCAATCATGAAGGCAATTGGGACCAATTTGAGCTTGTTAAACCTATTTGTGACTAAAAAAATGTGATTTTGGGCTCAATTAGCCCCAATATCATCATAAATTGAACCAATTAGTTAATTAGGGCAATTGGTGATGTAATTTGGGCCAAATAAAAATCCTATAAACCTAATTTTTACCCTAAAATATGTTAATTTAGGTTAAATCAATTGGTTTAGGGTTTAAGGTTTATGATTTAGCATTTAAGGTTTAGGGATTAGGTTTTAAGGTATAAGGTTTAGGGTTTAGGGTCTAATTTTAAAGATAATTGGGTAAAATTTAAGATTATTCAACCTATTTATGACTATATAATATGATTTTGGGCTTAATTATCCCCCATGTCATCATAGATTGAGATAATTAATCAATTGAAGCAATTAGTGATGTGATTTTGGCTAGAGTGAATCTTATAAACCTAATTCTTATTCTAAATGATATTAATTTGGACTAAAATAATTAGTTTAAGGATTAAAGAGTTTATGATTATAGGGTTTGGGTTTTAGTGCTTAGGGTTTAAGGTATATGGTTTGTGGTTTAGGGTATAAGGTCTAACCATGAAGGCAATAAGGGATAATTTGACCTTGTTAAACCTATTTTTGACTATACAATGTGATTTTGGGCATAATTAGCCCCAATGTCATCATAGGTTGAACCAATTATTTAATTGGGGAAATAAGTGATGTGACTTGGGCTAAATTGAGTCCTATGAAAATAATTATTACTCTGAAATATGTTAATTAGGGATAAGCAATTCATTTAGGGTTTAAGATTTATGATTTAAGGTTTAGGATTTAGTGCTTAGGGTATAAGGTATAAGGTTTAGGGTATTGGGTCTAATAATGAAGATAATTGAGACCAATTTTAGCTTGTTGAACCTTTTTTTGACTATAAAATGTGATTTTAGGATCAATTAGCCCTAATGTCATCATAGAGTGAACCAATTAGTTATTGGCATAATCAATGATGTGATTTGGGCTAAATTGATCCTCATAAACCTAATTCTTACTCTAAAGGATGTCAATTTAGGCTAAATTAATTGGTTTAGGGTTTAGGTTTTAAGGTTTAGGGCATACTATTTAAGGTATATGGTTTAAGGTTTAAGGTATAATTACAAAGGTAATTGGGGATAGTTTGAGCTTATTCAGCTTATGTATGACTAGAGAATGTGATTTTGGGCTTAATTAGCCCTGATGTCATCACAAATTGAGATAATTAGTCAATTTGGGAATAAGTGATGTACTTTAAGCCAAATTGAGCCATGTGAACTTAATTCTTAGTCTAAAGGATGTTAATTAAGGTTAAAATAATTAGTTTAAGGTTTAAAGAGTTTATAATTTATGGTTTAGGGTTTAAGGTATATGGTATAATCACAAAGGTAATTGGGACTAGTTTTAGCTCATTGAACCCATTTATAATTATAGAATATGATTTTGGGCATACTTATCCCCAATGTCATCATAGGTTGATCTAATTACTCAATTAGGGTAATAAATGATGTGATTTGGTCTAAATTGAGCCCTATGAAATTAATTGTTACTCTAAAGTATGTTAATTAGGGCTAAATCAATTTATTTAGGGTTTAGGTTTTAATGCTTAGGGTATAGGGTACAAGGTTTAGGTTTGAGGGTATAAGGTTAAATGACAAAGGAAATTGGAGACAATCTGAGCTCATTGAATATATTTGTGACTATAGAATGTGATTTTGGGCTCAATTAGCCCCAATGTCATCACATATTAAGCCAATTAGTCAATTAGGGCAATCAGTGATGTGATTTGGGCCAAATTGAGCCTTTTGATCCTAATGCTTACTCTAAAGGATGTTAATTTGGGATAAATCAATTAGTTTAGGGTTTATAGTTTATGATTTAGGGTTTAATGTTTGGGACATAGGGTTTAAGGTATAGGGTTTGGGGTTTGGGATATATGGTCCAATCATAATGGTAAGTATTTTTTGACTAAATATTAATTTACAAGGGTGTTTGTTAATTGGGAATAACTAAAAAAGTAAAAAAATGCTTAAATTTATCAAAATCTAGTAAAAATATCCACAATCCGTGGAATGAAACAAGTGAGGTGTGTGTTTTCTCTATGGGATTATTTTTATAAATGTATCTCAGAACTATAAGTCTTAGTCTGTATAATTTTTTTCATTATATGGTTCATGTATGCATTAGGGGCTCATTGATGCATTTATCCCAGAGTGTATACCTTAAGGGGTGTATAGGGAATGGGGTGGGATTGATTTGTGACACTCTATGAGAGATATTCTCATACTATTATAGATCATACCTACATCCCTTCATACATCTTTCATAACTCTTATGATGTCTCCCTAAAATATTAAAACCCTAAAATATGACTAAGTCTAAAACCCTAAAACCTTGAAATCTGACTTAGTCTAAAATATGATAGGATCTTCCAAAACCTAGAATTTGCATTATAGATCCTAGAGGTTCAAAACCACTCTCAAACATCCTGAAAGTATATAAATAAAATATAACTTAAATTATAAGAAACTAAATGTTCATATCTAAATGTAAACTTATACTTTAAGTTATATTATATTTATATACAATGCATGCCAATATAATACTAAACTATTATGTATACATAGTTTTATAACAATAATACCATATACGCAATTCTAAAGACTAAAACTATGTACATAATTTTAAAGACTAACACCATGTACACATTTCTAAAGATTAAAACTATATATGCAATTCTAAATATTAAAACTATGTATGCGGTCATGGCTTGGTAATTATAGAGACTGTGTGCCAAGACTGCTTATGCAATTTTTTTCAATCACATTTGCATAAATATTGATATCTATTTGAATGAAAACTATGCCCACTATTTAGACCCCCAACTCTATGCACTTATCCTAATGAGGGATTGATTAGGGATGATGAGGGATGAGGGTTAATAAATGAGTGATTTTTTATGATGAGGGATGGGGAGGGAATGATTATGGATTATAGGGAATGAGGAAATAATTATTAGGAATGATGAGGGATGATGAATTAGTGATTAGGAATGATTAAGGATGGTGGGTCAATGAATAAATGATTAAGGATGATGAGGGAGTGAATAGAGATGATGAGGGATGGCGATGGTCAATGAGGGAGTGATTAGGGATGATAAGGGATAATAAATGAGTGATTAAGTATGATAAGGGATGATGATAAATTGATTATGGATAATGGAGGGATGATGAGTAAGTGAAATTAATACATAGTGGTTATTTCATGTGTGAAACTCATCAATGTGACATATGTTGTCCAAATCACACCACTTTGGCTTAAACTAAGAGTGATTGGTTTTTAAAATTCAATTTTGACAAACATAGGGCTCTTATAAATCTTAATATATAATTTGAAATGCACAAAAAGCTAAAAAATGACTATATGTTTACCAAAAATGGACATCAATTGTAAACTTTATGCTCTATAATCCATAGGTTTAATATTAAGATCCTAAAAATGACTAAGTACTAATTAGATTGGATTTTAAAAAACTATCTCCCACATCATAAGTTGTGAAGTTATGAGACCAACTTTATCAGATGTAGAGTGACCCTAATTTCTTACATTTACAAAAATAAATTTAAATATAATTTTACATTTATATTGTTACTTTTATATTTATTATATTTAAAATTTATTTTATTAAGCCATCTACACCTTCAAATTAAATCATCTTCCCCTTTAAATAGATATTTTATAGTTTTTTGTGCAATGTGAAAAGAATGCATATACATTATAGCGTGTACACATTCCTTTCACATTGCACGAATAAAATTAAACAATTCTTCTAATATTTATTTATTTATTTTTAATTAAATGTATAAATAATTCATATGCATTATAGTGCATACACACTATCTTTAGTTTGAATTTAAAAACCAAGCCTATTGGCTCAAAAATGGCTTGGATTCTCGATCCAAAGTCTTGGACTTGTCAACACAACTGAAGCTAAGATTTTTGACAAAAAATAACAAAATTCAACTTCCATCACTAAATACACTATGAATTGAAATGATATAATTCATAAAATTATTACCACAATGATGAGCACACTCTCCTCTTTACACATATATGTTTTTTATAATTTTTGACTATTTTAAGGTTTCAATCTATATTGATTTCTAGGTATAGATTTTTTTGGCCACTATTGCCTCAAATATACATGCCTATATATGCTTGTGTATCTTTATTTATTTATCCAAATGAAAAAAATTATATGGTTACAAATTAGGCTTAATTATACACACATTCAAAAACAAACTAGTTTTCATTTTTTTAGGCAGTTAGGAGTGTTATATGGTTGGCTATCCATTTTTTATCAGTTTTCAATATCTATTTACTTGTAAAATTAATCAAAAAATTATATTCATCAAAAAATTATTAAAAAATATAGGTTATAAACTAGATGATGTTATTTAAAGTTTCACATAATGGTTTTAAAAAATATTAAATGATGCTAAAAAATGAGGGGCTGCACGACTGACTATCTACTCTATTTTGCTAAAAAAATAGGAGTTCATATTTAAATTTTAAATGTGTAGCCTATTTATGCTTAATCATTTTTTTAACTAGTGTTTTAGAAACTAGACTCATAATTCTACAAGTCATGTTATTACACCATCCTCTAATTTTGAGTGTAGACATCTCAAATTATCTATATAAGTTTATATATCTCAATTTTCATGAAAAACATGTCCACAGGTAAGCCCCATTTTGTCCCCCAATTTTGTGCACTTACCCATTTTTCACTTTTAAACTCTTGAAATTTATGTGAATTTACAACTTTTGAAACTTTTTTAAACTTTTAATTTTCAACTATAGTGATAAGTGCACATGCATGCCACATGCTCCCATAATATGAAAATACTAAATCGTATATCCACTTGAAAATTGTATATTTCTATAAATCTAAAGATTTTCTCATAAATCTTGAATGTTATAATTAATCCCATTATGATGCCCTAATTTTGAGATGAGAGACATGGATTTTATGTAATTGATCTCAAAATAAAGCATATTTTAAAATATAGTAATTTGAAAATTTAAATTGATTGCATTCATAGTATTTGAATATACCATTGAATTTTCATATAAATCATGTGTTATAAGTACATATCATTGAAACATATAATCAATGTATGAATTATATACATCATGGCACTAGAGTAATCATATATTATATAAGTGATGCATGACATGAATCATGGCACCATAGGAAAATAGATAGAGTGCATGATATGAATCATGGCACCATAGTAATAAGCTACAAACATTGAAGTAATATCATATAATTTTTTGTCACACATAAGGCCTCATATATCACATACAAGATAAATTTGAATGTCTCATAACATAAAAGGTCAAGGACCACACAAATATGGAATAATGACGTCATACAAGTAAAAATTTGAACATAAAAGGCCAAGGGCTACATAGATAGTGAGAAATAAAGTCTAACATGTCATGTCATAAAGTAAGAATGCAAAGCAAAACATGTAGCAAATAAGAATAGTATAGATACATCATATGTATGAATTGAATTGTTAGCAATTGAAATATTTCATGCAATACATATTGAAAGTATGAGTGAGTATAAATACATTTGTATGATATGTATCTCAACATGGTAGAGAGAGGTTACAAATAAATACAATTTGTTAACATGTTTGTGTAGAAGTAGAGATGCTGCCAACTTAGTAAGGTTATTAGGTAATAATGTAAGATTGACATCAAATAATAATTTGAAATTATGTCATGTATCACACTCAATTACCTCATTAAAAACATTGTGTATTGAAATATGAGATGTTATTTCTACTTAACATCGAGTTAAATGCATATGAAAATAAGTAATTAATAATAGATGAAAATTTATTAGGTTTTTTTTTTTTAATTTTATTTTATTTTTCAAAATATATGCATTTTTTTAAATTTTTGAATGGCTAAATGTATTTGAAAAAGAATCTATAAGAATTAATTATTTGAACATAGAGGAAGTGGGATGGATTTGAACAATCCTCAACAAATGTGTGAAAACATAGTATAATAAGAAGGAAGGTAATAAATGTGTCCCAAATGTATTTGTAAATTTGATTCATAGTAATTTATTTAAAATAGTACAATATGTAGGAATGTACATGCTACTCAAAAATGGCAAAGAAGTTAAATTTTCTCATATATAAGTATCAATATGAGATCATGTAAATGCCCTATGGTATAAGATATAAAATAGTAAGAAAGTGTTGTTAATTAGATATAAGTGTTTTGGATTGTTCAAATTAAGTTGAAAATCAAGAGGGTAAATACCCAAAGAAAAAATAAAGGCAATGGGCTAGAATAATGGTTGGATAAGATGTAGAAATGGTAGAAATGAAAATAAAAATAAATAATCTATGTAGATAATATTTTTTTAAGAGAATTTATGATTAGATGTAAAAAGGAAAGGGAAATAATCATTGGTTGTTTTACTTCTTGCACATGTAATGGTTGGTTTATCATGAAATTTATAGTCAATATAATCAGGATCATACAAATATTTTGTATTATTAAGATTGTAATCATCAATGTAATCATTATCATATGATAAAATTAACTTCTTATGTTGTGCTTGAGATTATATTTTGTATTTATGTATGATCAATTTATTGAACCATATATTTGAGTTTATCTTTGAATATATTCACCATTTTTAGTAGTGTGCATCTTATCTTTAATTAGATCATGATAATGGGTGATTGGTTGAACATTAGGAATGGAAGTAACTAGTGATTTAACTTTGTCCTTTTTCTCTATGCAAGAATTAGATGTAATGATTGTTTCTTTAGTAACCATATTTGTATCATTGGAATTTTTTAGGAATATTTTTATTTGAAAATTTATTCATGACAAAAAAATTAAATAGGGGATTTATTTCTTATCTTGAATTTATTCTTGTTTGGTAGTTGTTCTTTCTGTAATATTGATTTCTTTAATTTTGATTTTTTAATCTTTTCTTATTTTAAATTATCTTTTGGTATCCACATTTTCTCTTTGTGTTCTTTTTGAACTTGTATTTTAAGAGATCCAATATTAATGGGATACTTAATAGGTTTATCTTTTCTAATATCACCACATTTAGAGAGACACTATATTTTATTATTTAAAAACCAAAAATTATTTTTATGATGCCGTGAAATACATGATATGCACAATAGTATTTTGATATTTTTAAAGGATGCATATAAGGTAAGATAATAAAAATATTTTGAATCATTTCTCTTAGAAGTTTACTTTGACTCTTATTAGTCTTTTTTATACTTATTTAAACATTAAGTGTAGATGTCGTTGATTAGGTACATGATAGCTAGATGAAGATGTATATATATGATTAACACTAGCATAGCATAGATTTGTAGTAAGTTTGTTATTATTTTCAAGAGATGTGATATTTTAAATTAAATGTTGATTTTGATTTTTTAACTCTTAATTTTAATTTTTCATAATGGTGACTTGATCTTGAAGGGATTAACAAGCATAAGCCCTAGGTATATTTGATTGAATATAAACACTAGCAAGATAAGGTGTGGGAGAGAAAACCAAAAAAAATCTTTTAGATTAATATATTCATTAATTATAAATGAATTAGTTGATTCTATTTGATAAATAATATTGTAATAATTACACTTGAAATGGATGCATTACCATCATGTGATGAATCTATGATAATATTATGACATTGTGTTACATGAGTAACATCATGTGAAGACAAACATAAGGATGAAATTCAAAAGATGTGGTAGGAGTAGCATTGATTTCAATCATAACTTTTGATTTGATAAGGGAAGAAGGAGAAGGTTCATCCTCATGGGTTTAAAAGTGAAAATAATTATGACATGTAGGCTCAATATCCACTATTTGTAAAGGAGAAAGTATGTCAACATTGTTATTAGTAGTTACTTTTGAGAATGACTATTGATTTGAAATTACTTTATAAAAATTCTTTTTTGAACATAAATTGATTTTGATTAGATTTCTATTTTTTTTTTTTATTATTATGCAAGGAATAAAGTTAACTTGAAAACTAATTTAGAGGTATAATCAAAGGTAATTATAAAGTTAAGGGTAAAGAGACCTCCAAAGATGAGTTTTTAGGTGTAACCAAAGAAGGATCTATAGGATATTATAAATGGGAATCTAAAGTTTTAACCAAAGATAAATTATATGAGATACCAAAAGGGAATCTATGGGTGTATTTGGTTGAGTAATCACTTGTGCAAAAACATTAAAAAAATCATACTAATTATAATAAACATTACTAAGTTCATCTTACCTATGATATTTCCATTAAGGATCATAAGCAAAAGACATGGCATGAGAAGAGAACACTAGATATATAGGATATATACCATTAACATTTTTTATTTGACTATCCATAGTATATGAAACAAATGAAATAATTATTGTAAACAAGAATTCTAGTAAATAAAAAATAGATAATGATTATGAATATATTACAAGATGAAGCAAGCAATGAGAAAGACTATGAATACAATACAAGAAAAAATAAATGTCTGAGGGTGATCTAGGAAATGGTTTGAATGATTTTTAGACTCTCATATATACTTTTTCATTCATTTATTAGTGTCAACCAAATGTTTTAGAGTACTAACTATAGAGGTAGAATGATGTTTGTATCTCACTAACCTCATTTCCAAGGGTAAGGTGAGAGTAAATTCCCTAGATGATACACTCCTCTTAGGTGCACCACAAATTACAAAGATAAAAGTGGTAGATAGATGTAGGATGATGGGGGAAAAGAAGGAGGTGGCATAAAGTGAAACTTTTTTTCTAAAAATAATAATAGTTGAACTTGAAGAGAATTTTAGAGACAACTGGAAAAAGAATTTTATAATAACATAAAAATATGAATTGTGTTATTCTAAACGTAGTTTTTAAATTTTTTTTCAATACCAAGATGAAAAAGTGTGTGAATATGATGCATTTATGACAATGTATTGGTACTTTATTATGAAAATATAATGATATTGCATATGTTTAGACACATTTTTTTTAGTAAATTAATGATTTTTTATATAAAATTTCATATATGGATATAGGAAACATTGAAGATTGTTGATATATATATAATCATTTTACAATTTAAGGTAGTTAGAAAGTTGAAACTGCAAATGTATGAACATAACATTCTACCTTAACTTCATGAAAATCATTTTTTTAAAGCATAGCCAATTATGTGTAGATTGTTTATATATATATATATATATATATATACATATATATATATATATATATATATATATACATATATATATATATACATATATATATACATATATATATATATATACATATATATATATACATATACATATATATATATATACATATATATATATACATATATATATATATATATATATACATATACATATATATATGTAAATATATATATATATATATATATGTATATATATGTATATATATAAATATGTATATATATGTGTGTGTGTGTGTGTATATATGTATGTATGTATGTATGTATATTATATACATACATACATACATACATACATACATACATACATATATTCATTTTACAATTGAAGGTATCTAGAAAGTTGAAACTATAAATGTACGAACATAACTTTTCTACCTTAACTTCATGAAAATCATTTTTTAAAGCATAGCCAATTAAGAGTAGATTGTTTAGATATAAGTTTTATAAACAGTTATAATAATATTTATAATGATATGCATATAGTCCATAATGAGGTATGTTGGGAAGAAATTAATTGATAATTAAAAATAATAGTTTAACATTAAAATAATTATATATTCAAAAACTATGATTTCCCCTCTACAAACATATATATATATATATATATAACTACCAAGATAAATTTTAGGCTAGGTTCGGACCCCCAAATCCTAAAATTGAATTTGTTTTGGAGGGAAAGGAGAAATGTCAAATAATGGATATATTAAAAGTATATACACCCTTTTGAAGATAGAAAATGTCATTAAATGGAATTACCCATTTATAACTACCACAACATAGGGTGTGGATGCTTTTGAAAAGGGCATACACCTTTTGTAGTTCACAAATATTACTTATTTTCCCATGAAATTCACACATTCATTTTGCATTTTACAAACTTGGAACTAGTTTTTACTACTAACACTCTACAATTTTTCCATTTACTTTGCCTCAATTACTATAAATTGTTCAATTTTTATTCTAGACTTACACTTATTTGTATAAATATAAATAATGGGGTCGGGTAGTCACCATAAAATACCAATTAAAGAGCTAAAAATGTATAAATTGAAGTCAAGAGAGAAAAATACAAGTAGATAGGAGACTATCCATAAGATATTCTATACAAAGTGAAGGTACTTCCTCCACACCAAGGAATATTTAAAATAAAAATAACATGCCCAATTCTATGTAATTTAATATAGATGTGTCTTCAAGTGAGATAAGATAAATTAATCAATCTTTTTTGAATGATAAAATTCAAAATGTAGAACATCCAACTAATGACTTTGCATTGAGTGATAAAACACATGGATAAATAAAATATAATGAAACATCCATCTATAATGAAGTTTTTTAAAATGATGATAATCAACATCATACAAAGACCCTAATTTATCTCTCTCTTAATGAAGAGGAATTCACTTTGCCTGTAGGGTCTAATGTACCTAACCAACACTCTAATATCCCTTTTATAGTTAAAGTGCTAACACCATCCAATTTAATAAAAAATAAATCACATGGACCCACAAATCCAAGGATAATGTGATTAAAACCAAAGTATTTGATTTAAATAGATGAGAAAATAATATAACCTATGGAAGGTAAAATTTCAACAAGAGCAACTCAATGTGTATGGTAATATGCATTCAAGAGGAAAAGCCATACAAAATGATGTCAACTATTTATTTAATTAATGAAAATGCAAAAAAATATGCCATGTTATGAATAATTTAGGGTTAAGATAAATCAATATAAAGAGAAGAAATAGTGCAATAATAAAGAATCTATTTAATGCATTTAGTGCAGTAGGCAATAGAATTCAAAAAATATAGTAATGTGGTAAGGCAATTAATAATCTAATCTATAGTGAGTAAGTCAAAATATAGATCTTGATTTCTTAGTCAAACAATTACATCCCTAAACTTGAATAGGAAAACTCTAATAAATTTCATAAAAATAAGAATAAGGCGTGATGACCCTTTACTCATAGATTCTTGAGCATTTAGTAATAGACTCCCATGAAAAGACAAGTTCTTAATTAAAGGAAAAATATATTTGATTGAAAAATTTGGAGAGAAAATAAAAGGGTCTCATTTAATGCCAAAAAAAAATTACAAGAAAAAAAAGGTTCAAAAAATTATGATCCATATACAAAACATTTCTTGGACATGACCCAAACAGAATTTTATACAACATTTATTGAAAAATTTAATGGGTAATTGATAATTATCCAAAGGTGGTTTGATATGTGTAATTATTTATATGTTAAAATCAATCAAAAATGCACCACATGTGGTTAAAGGGGAATATTCATCAAACCTTATATAATAGGTTTTAACCCACATACTAAAAACAGAGACATCATCCTTGTGTGGGTCAATCTTTATGCTCTACCTATTGAGTTTTGGGGATATTTTTTTCACAAAAATATAGGATTTCATTGGTCAATACTTGTACATGAATGATCAAATAAAAGATATTATGAAACATAAAGCCAACATGCATAAATCTAGGTTAGGGATCTTGATGAATGTTTAAAAAGTTTATCCCTTTAGTTGAAAGAGGGTATTTGGAATCAACTGATAGATTATGATAATATCAACATGCATTCATATGGATTTAAACAAACATTTCATTTAAATACTAATTATTTGAATGGTTTCATCACTGAAGAGCCAAAATTTTAATTTTCTAAAGAGCAAATAAACATTGAGAATATTCCTAGTGATCCTATTAAAACACCAATGCATAATAAGGAAGAAAGGTTACCACTTTTATAGTTATATTAGTAGAAATAATTATTTTTATATTGTCTATAATAAGGTTCCCTCCAAATAATTTACTAGATAATTAGCAGAAGCAATCATTTTCAACAGATTGTGTTCAACTTGAAGACTACATAAGTATGGAAGATGAACCAAAAAATATGGAAACTCCAAGATACTATCTTCAGATCCTGAATTACAAAAATGATTTATCAAATCTTACATCTATCTAAGAAGAAGAGTTATTTTACAACATAAAATTCAAACATAAGAAACATAAAGTGTATTTCCCCCTTTTCCTGGTGTTGTTGTTTCACTGACTATTTATTTGTAGTGATGTGGCCTATTGTCTTTTTGGGCATAGTTTATGTTAGTTTTTTGTTTTAAGATTTATTTTAATATCTAATAGTTATGGAAAAGGTTATGGAGAGATTTTTAAAACAATATTTCACCTTCATCAAAAATAAAAGTTTAATGTGCCATGAATGACATTGACCTTAGGTTAGGATGAAATAAAATAAAAAATGGGAAAAAAAAAAGAACACAAGAGAGAAAATATGGTGAAGAGAAAAACTATGATAGAACCTTACCATGTAGTGTGTAGAAATGGGAGTGGGAACATGTTTTTCATAAAAGTTATGATATTGTTATAATTATTATTATTATTGATATATTTCTTTCTATTATTGAATATTATATTTTTATATACTTTTGGGCTTAATATTTATTCAAAACTTTATATTTTTTGAAACAAATGTTCTTAGTTTTAAATTTATCTATTTTTAATGAATTATATTTTTAAAAATATATTTATTGGCATGATAAAATATATATTTTTCTAAGTGAGTTTTAAAGATATTACATTTTTATTTGTAATATTTGAATGTAGATAGAGCATTTAGTTGATAAAATTCCTATGTTTTATGAATTTGTTATCAAATTTAACAATATTTTTTGGTGTGATTGCAATGCCTTATTTTTTTATTGGATATGGTAAATAATAAAGTTTTATAGGACTCTTAAAACCACTGAGTTTAACATAAAATAGTAGAATCTAGACCAAAGAGAAACAAAATCCATTAGGCTAAACAGAAAAAGAGATAACAACCTAACTTCCACTAACCTTTTGCAAAGACAAGAAAAAATTAAAATATATATCCATGAAGATAAATAAAAATATTAATCATAAAATTCTTCAAAATTAGGATGTTTCATGGGTGTAGCTCGTTCAAACTTACTTTTGATGTTCTTCAGCGTATCCTTCATCATCCTTCCCTTATTATGCTTGCTCTAGCCTTTAGTTGAATCCTTTGTCGCTTTTTTATTTAGGGTCACGGTATCCTTCTTGTCAATATTATTATTATCACAAATTTATTCCTCTTGGATTTAATATTGATCTTAGGTGTGGATTTGATGCATTTGTCCCATGATTCTTTTTCTTCCATGGGGGTCTTGGCTTTTACTCTTTCAAATTCCAATGTTATCTAGTTCCATTATGAACTTATCACTCTCAGCTTTTATAGTGTTCCATTCCTCCATTATCTTAGCCATATAACATCCCATATATTGTAATTTTTTTGTCAAATTCCTTCATTTTCTTCCTATAGTCCATGAAGGGCTCCCCTAAGATGCACTTTTCCTCCTTTCCATCCTTCTCAGACTAGGTTATAATGATATATTTGGGTTTATCCATACCTACCTCCCCACCCACAAATGGGAATTTTTCCTTTTATTTTTCTTTCTTGGTTCTAAGTTGGGTCTACATAATCTATTTATTATTTGAGGGGAAGTCAGACATAGGCTTATTAGAGTCTTTAGGGATGTTCATCCTATCCTCCTTTAAGTATCTAGAGTCCACCTCTAAGTTTTCATCCTTTTCACTAGTAATTAGCTACACATCACTCCCCCTCATAACTTCCCCCATTTTCATAATAAGGTATATTAGCCCCTAGTGGAGGAGGTCATTTTCCTAGGTTGCTTGAAATGCCAAAATCATGCTTTATAAGGACTTCAAAAGGAAATAGGGGGGGATAGTTTTTGTGTCCCCTTAAATGATTTAGAAATAGGAAATGGTGAGATAAGGGTAAAATTACCTTTGAGAGTGATGTACTTCATAATATGGAGACACACATTAGGCTATAGCCTTTATGGGTTTAGCCTTGGAAAACCTTTTTTCTCATTTTTTATTATGACATCTATTTTGAAAAAGATATGCATCAACTCCAATTTCTTATTTTTATTCTTGAATGCCTTTACACCTTCATAGCTCAAACTATTAACTTCACCAATAAACTCTTATATGACTTCAATCTTTATTCCATGCATATGAACCATGATTTGATCCCAACCATGGTCAAAGTCTTTGGATGATTTTTAATTGTGCACAATAATTCATTGCATAAACTTATCAATCCATTTTTTTTACAGTCTCCTCCAAACTCTCAAGTTACCTTGGGATTCACTTTATGAAATGGGCTCGAGTCTATCTCTTTCCCTACCCTTATTTATTTCTTTTTCCCCTTAAAGGTACTAGATCTAGTTGTATAGATTCAATTTCTTTATAGAGAATGTTTAGGATTTAAAATTAAAAATTTAAAAGTTGACAACACTTTTTATCCCTATAGAAAGGAATTCTAAGTCCTTTCCTTGGACAATGTAACTATTAAATAGAGTGGGATATAGATCTTATTTATGAAAAATAATAGCTCTTACATGTGGCACATTCCTATACTTGTTAATAAATGATGTTTGAATCATTTTAAATCATCTCAACTAAGTGGGGGTAAAGATAAAAGTCTCGTGTTAAATGATGAGTGAGGGGTTCCTAAATCCTAGGTTAACAAACCCATATACAACCATATTGCCTTCTCTAAATATAAGACTAATGAACACCTTGTTAAAAAGGTGAATGATACCTATGCCATCATCATTCACCTATTTAATGGTATGATAAGGTATAAATTTGATTGAAAGAGCATTCAAGATGTTAAGGGAATCCCATTTAATAATGAGTTTCTCAATATTTGATTAGAATGAAACTTGAATACCCCAAAGCACTAATTTTACCTCCACCAAACGGTATGTATAAAACCCCAAAGGTCTTACATAAGTAGTCACAAAAACCCCATTAGAGTCCCTGATAATTTTTCCTCCACTTGCATTCCCTGGGTTACCTTTCAAGGCCCCATCAAAATTTAGCATCATCCATCCCCTCTGGGGTTTAGACCATTTGGTTTACCTCCTATCAACTTTCAGTGCTAAGTTAGAAACCACTTAATTAATTCACCAATTGATTAATATTGATATATATTCTTTCAGAACAGTAACTTTGTATTTGGGAGCAAAGGCATTCTAATTTTATATGATGGCATAACATAATCTAATGACAAAATACTTGGGGTTCCTCCTTTTGTTTATGAAGATACAATCATTCCTATTTTTTGAGACTTCCCAAAACTAATAAGGGAGAGTGAGTTGCCACAGGAAGGAAAGGGATGATTGTTTCTAAGGTGAATTATATTGGGTGATCAAATCTATAGTACAGTTGGGTTTGACCTAATCTAGATTTAACTTCTAAAGGAAAATCTCTAAAATCTAGGATATAAAAGGATAATCTAGGAAGAGATGGTAGATTGATTCCTTGGAAGATTTATAAAGGGAACACCTGTTAGGGATAGTCACTCCATGCTTGACCAAATTGTCAATAGTAAGGTTTTTATGTTGAGTTTCTAACCAAAAATAATTAACCATAGGTGTGAGGTTTTTAATCTAAAGAGGTTGCCAAAGGTTCCAATCTTCATCCAAATTCATGTTCACAAGGTAACCTGATTTCGTCAAAAATTCCCCACTATATTATATAGGCCAAAGGAGGAGGTCTTATTTAGGGAAGATGGGAATGTGAAAATGTGGAAGCTTGAAATTAAGGGATTGGACCTTTTTAAGGATTTATTTATCATCAAACTCTAGGTGTAGATTTTTCCAATTGTTGATGCCATCCTCACATGACCAATAGTATTTAATCTTTGTTCCCAAATAATATTTTAAATAAATTTTGAGGTTGTTCCAAGGGACCTTAGAAATAATATGGGATGGGGAGAGCTAGGGTTCAACCAAGAACTCAACCTTTTCACCATTTACAATATTCCATTTGTTACCTTTGCTCAAAAGACTCCTATAACTAGACATGGCTTTCCATAACTTAGAACCATTACTACATCCTTCATCCCAAAAGAATTTATCATCATTTATGCCATGTAGATACTTAGCCTTAATGATTTAGTTCCAATGGTTGTCCTTTGTCATGACTTTCTAGCCTAGTTTGGTGATGGGAGATTTGTTCATACTTTCCACTGAAGCTTAAGCACCCCCATTAGCCTTGGGGAGGTAAGATTTTTCCCAAGGGACTATAGTTAATATGAATCTATATTGTAGTCCTATATAGAGGAAATTATGTTATATTTATTCTATTTTGTCTATAAATTTACTAGGAATGTGGAAGAGAGACATAAAGAACACTAAGATACTTTGTATAGAGCTTTTGAGAAGTTAGAGTTTCCATTTTTTAGTTAAAAAGTGACCCTTCCATCCTGAAATTTTATTTTGGATTATTTCAACTAGTAGGTTCTAGAGATCCAACTACATTCTACCATTAAAAATTGGTAACCCTAGATAGGTTGATGGTAGGTTATTGATTTGGTAACCTAATATAACAAATGATTTCTTATGGAGACCAATAGGTGTATTAAGGAAGAGGATAGATTTTTTTGATGTTTATGCATTGGTTTGAAATAATTTCATATCCCAAGAGGATTTTATTGAGGGCCTTAGATTCCACAATAGTAATTTCTCATAGGAATAATGTGTCATCTACAAACTATTGATGGGTGACCAAGATAATGTTTTGGGACACTTTAATTCCATTAATGAAACCTTTCTCTCTGGTGTCCTAAAGGATTTTTATAATGGTTTTATAAAATAATATGAAAATTTAGGGGGATATAGGATCCCCTTTCCTCAATCCTCTACTAGCCTAGAATAACCCTTTGGCCACTCTATTTATTAGGATAGAAAAATTTAGAATCACAATACAATTATGTATGATACCTCTAAAAATGGGATTGAACCCAAATATTTTGATAATTTTTTTAATAAACTCCATGATGCCCTATCACAAGGTTTATTCATATATGAATTTAAAAACATGGCTTATCTAGTGGAATTAGAAACTGAATAAAGGGCTTCATGGATAATGATGATCCTATTGGTGATTTGTCTCCCTAAAACAAAATCCCATGTTATTATTCTATGACCCTCTCTAGGAGGGGTTGAATCCCTCTAAAAAGGGTTTTAGATTAGATATTATATGTGGTAAAGCACATGCTGATTGGTATGAATTCCTTCAATTATTTTTCTCTAGGTTTCTTGGGGATTAGGATAATGAAAGTGTCATTTAATTCATTTTAAATGGATATTTCTCTAAATATTTCACACACCATTTCATTTTTTCATCATGTATTATATCCCAAAACTATTGAAAGAATAACAAGTGAAAGTTATCTATCCCAAGGGCCTTATTTCCTTCCATAGAAAAGATCACCACTTTGATATCTTCTAGGGAAGGTGACTTGATAAGTTTTGAGTTCTCTAATTTGGAAATGATCCTGGGGAGATTTTGTCATAGCCTCTCTTCCAAAGGGTTATCTTGTGTGTCTCTTCCCTTTAGTAATTTATTAAAGTAATAAATGACATGTTTGTTTATTTCATCCTCATCTTTGTAATTCATGCCATCTTCCAAGATTAATTTAAAGATTTTGTTAATGTTCCTATTTCTAGATGAAAAATGGTGGACTAATTTTGTGTTTCTATCACCTTCATTTAACCAGGGGAATTTATATTTTTTTTTCTATTAAGATTCCTCCTTGGCTTTAATATTATGATACTTGATAATAATATATTTTACTAAGTAATCCAATTTGTCATTTGATCCATGGGTGGAAGTGTACTCTTCCAAATTCTGTAGATCCTCCTTGATAGATTTATTTTGGTTTAAAGATGTTTTTGAAGACCTATTTGTTCAAAAAATTCAAATTGATATTTAAGTGATTGAGTTTATTAGCTAGAATGAACAATCGGATCCTAATAAGGGTTCTTTCCACTAATCCTTAATGAAGTCAAGAAGATCAAGTTGGTACATCCACATACTTTATAATATGAATGGTTGGTTCTTAGGTTTGAAGGCCTTTTACCCATGAAATATTATAGGGTTGTGGTATGAACCAATCCTAGGTAGTGAAGATAGAGGACTAGTGTAGTGTATATCCTAGTTAAGAGAAATTATAAATTTATCAAGTCTTACCTAGATTAAGTCCTCCCCAAGGCTTGTATTTGACTAGGTGAAAGGATTGCCTTTGAGATCCATAACTATAAGAACTACTTCCTCTATAAAATCATTTAAATCAGCCATACTTTTTGTGAATTCCATCAGTCCACACTTATTTTCCATTAAGGTTAGAGTAGAGTTGAAATCTCTAGTAACCAATCATTTCATTTTCTTCTAAATCTTATAAAATTGTCTAGTTCCTCTTAGCATTTCTTCCTACCAAGTCTAGAGTTTAGGGAATATATATTAGATAGTATCCAATCTTCATTATATTTTTTATCCCTAAATAAAAAAACATTTTTGTTTTTTTGGACCAGGGATTCTCCTTCTAAAATTTGGGGGTTCCACAAGATAGCTAACTTGCTTGAGGATCCATTTGAATTCAAGCTAATAGAACTAGCCTTCTTCCATAACTTGTTACTACATTGGTATATATCATCTTTAGAAATTAATATTTTGAATTAATAGGATCATTCCTTTTCCATAGCTTTATTACCAATCTCTATTTTTTGAGGTTCTTTAGCCCCCTTACATTCCATGAAATAAAATTCATTTATTGAGTCTAGTGAAATGATTTTTAATGGTTTGTTGGTTACCCTTAACTATCTAATTTTATTTCTTTCTTCTTGACTAATTGAATTGGTGATCTGCTTGTGGATTTCAGTCCTTCTCCCACATCTATCTTCTTTTTTCCTTTTCTAGTTTTAGACTACATCCATATTCACTCTTCTATCTTTTGTTCCTACTTTGGGGTTTTAAAGCATGAACATTGGCCTTTTACCTATCAATGGATGCTTGATCCTTTAGAAGTGGTGACTCTTGGCATTACATAGAAGAAGCAAGAAGAGGATCAGAATTCCTACCCACAAAGAGATGGATTAGATTGATCAAATCTTTAGCATTGTTAGACTCCATTTTGTCACCATTTTTGGGCTACTCCAAGCTAGAGTAGAGTTCTTTTGATTTCTTATAGATATAAAATCTTGAATGTTTAATGACTCTTCGAGTTTTGAGGGATATTAAAAAGGACTCTTTTCTTCTACATTTATTTTCAATACTAGTTTTAGACTTAAGGGAGTCACACATGACTCACTCTGGATTGATTCAACCCCTTTAATCAATGAGGCATGTTTCTTGGTGAGGTTATGAGTAACCTCCAAACTAAGTTTGGGGACTAGGACCATATGGGTATTTAATTGGGTGATTTATTTAGGAAGATCTTGGGGGGACTCCAGTAGGGGACACTCAACTATTTTTTATAGGACTACATCTTTTTTTGGAGGGTTAGGAATAAGTTTTTTGGCCCATAAGGGTTTATCACCCTGAGGTATTTAAGTTAATTTAGGATAATTTTTGGCTAAGTGGATTAGTATGTTACACTTATTATAAATGTTTATAACACTTTCATACTTGATAAGTTGATTCCATTCACCACATTTATATTTGATCTTGATGGAATGAAATAGGCTTTTATCTGTTGGTATGAAGACATTGAATCTAGTTGCCACCATCCTTCTTCTTGATTTCATGACTAGATCAATAGATATGGGTTGGCCTAAGGCTCTTACTATTCCCATGATCAAATCTGGTTCCCAATACTCCTAAGGAAGAATTAGGCTAACCCACATGGTAACATCTTCCAGAGTTGTATTTCTTAAATTGGTATCTACTTTCCATTTTATGATGCTAATATTACATTTACCCATAAACCACAATCCTTCATCTAGGACCTTAAAGCAGTCTTCTTGGTTAGTAAAATTGATCAAGTAGAAGTTTTCAACTAATGCAACCACTTCAAGTTGACATTTAGGTTTCCAACATTGATTTTACCATTTTATAAAGGTGTTAATATTAGGTTTGAAACTATTTACTCTAGCTAAAATGGAGTTAACCAGATTTTCATTTACCTTTTCTAAAATAATGTTAGGATAATGACACATACCTCATTATTTTCCATCAAGGGCTCTAGGTGGAAGTATGATGAGTCCTAACCCATCAATATTTTTACAAAAACTTGATCCACACATGAAAAGGGATATTTTTGGGATAGCCTAACTAGCTACATATTTACTTTGAACTAGGTCCCTTCTATTAGCCAAATCCTTGGGAATGCTAGCACTCATGACTTCCCCATCTTTCCTAATTTTGTCTTCACCACCCCGTGAGCCATCCTTGACTTATGGTGCCACTTCCTAGGTTTTCCACCCAAATTTGATTCAAAATATTGGTTTCCCTCTACCTCTTCATTTCCTTCTATCTTTTACTCACTTTCATTGCCTTATTATTTATTATGTTTGTATTTTATCGGTCGATTTATAATGTATCATTGTTTTAAAAGATAAATTGTGATTATGTATGTATAGAATAGAGCCATGGATTAAAATGGAATTTTATATTGTTTGTAATAAAATTTATTTATTTGAATTTTAAATTTTATACACCTTTTAGTGTAGTTTTTATTTATAACTTTGTATTTAAAAACATCGTATACTTATTTAAAAAATTATGTATTTATTGTACTTGATAATTTAAGATATCATTTAATATTATTTAATGTTTGTAATGTTGTATTATTCTTTTACCTCTTTGTAGCTAAGTAATTAATATTGTGATTTTAGTATGATCATACTTGAGAAATGTATGACACTATTTATCTATCTCAAAATTTTAGCACGCACACTTTCATTCAAGCTAGTAATTAGTGTGTGTGGATGGATTTATTTCCAAATATAAACCTCACCAATAAATCCCAAGTTGGATGGTATTAGGTTGTGAGATAAGTTATTTAAAGTTTCCCAATAAGGAGATTGAATCTATTAAATGAATTTATTGAATCTGTTAATTTTAATAAATACCATGATCAATTACTATACATATATAGATATTTATTGATAATAAATGGTCTAATCATATTGATGCACATATGAAAATGGAGATTGAGGAAGGAAAAGGAAAAGTGTTGAATGATCTTTAGCAATTTAAATTTTTACTTGGTCTAAAAAACTAGAATGGTTCTATAAACACTACCTAGAAGCTAGATCATAATATTATGAGCAATAATGACTCCTAAAAAGTTAATGCTACCCCACATAACACTTACCATGGGAATATCATGGTGGTTAAAGGAACAAAATATATGGATTCCAATCATTGGTCGATTGACAAGCTTAAAAAATAATAGGAGACTAATGAATCACGTTCCCCAAACTATCTTGGGTGGAAAGAGTAAAAGGAAAAATCTTGGTGGGACATGAACATTTGAATATCTAGATTTTCCCAGTGCTAGAAAACAATGAGGTTTTATTATTACTCATGATCATGTAGTATGATTAGCTGATGTAGAACTCATTAAACCTATATCGACTAAGCTGAATTGATTTGGACTAAATAGAAATTATTTTTTACCTAGACCAATTCAAAATGGAAACCCAAAGACACCTAGAGGTTGTCACCTTGGCTAGAGGGTTTTTCTAGTTAATTTCTCCTTGCAAGAAAACTATATAAAGGTTCTCTATAAAGGGCCTTAGCTCATGGGAAAAGTGATTATGGTTACCAAAAGGTGCAAGGCTAGTTCAAACCTTTGCATCATAATAATGGACAACATCCTAATGTGGTTTCTTCTCTTGGAACTTATTTTGGAATACTGGCACCTAAAATTTATTCTAGGAATTGTCAGGGCACTTGGTCAACCCATCACCATTTACCTAGTAACACTCTCTCATCGAAGGATGGTTGTGACCTGGGTGTATGTCTTCTTACCAAAAAATAAGACATTGCTCCATAAGATCAAAATAAAGTCCAAATATGGAGGATGGATGTTTCAAATTTTTACAAGAACAAAGCCATCATTTTCTCATATTATAACATTCCTAGCCATATGTTGAAAGACTGCCAGAAGAAAAATCAAGTTCCTACTACTCCCAAGCACACATGGACTCAAAAGGTTACACTAAGGATAGAATTTAGAGCTTATGAACTGTTAAGGATTAGAAAACCTAAAGCTCTAACAAGTGCTCCAATTATAGGTGATCAAAAATGTATTACCTTAAAAAAGCCCTTCACTCCACTTGATCTATTTTTTAATTCTATTTCCCTAGGTGACAAGGTACCCCCCTGAGGAACCTCCCCAAACCCCCTTTACCACTTGGTCCCCCCTCTTCCACTAGATCTCCCCCTCCTTAATAAATTGTGGTGGTCACCCCCAAGTCATGCTTCCCCCCTAGAATGAAAGGGTCTTGTACCCTCATCTAAAGCACTCCTCACCTCCCTAAACCTGGTCCTATACTGAATCCTTTTCCCTCCCCTGAAATGATCCTCAAATCCCTTTCCCCTCTTCTCCCCCCATAGTCCCTTAACCTATCTCCTCCCCCCCCTCACCTCTATAGGATCACTTTTTGGGCTTTAATCAACCTTTTAAGATCAGAACCTTCTCAAAGACAAATCAAGATTTGTCTAATAAAATCCCTCTTTTTTTTGTATTAAATTGTGAAAATAGGTCACTTTCTAAATATGCATTAATATCTCCCCTTATAAAGACCACTGAGCCTTCCAAAGATAAGGGGCAATGTTCTAAAACTAAATCTCCAACCCCACATATGATATAGGAAGAAGGTTTTGCTAAAAATTCCAAGATTAGAAAGGGGAGGAAGAAACCAATATTGGAGTTATCCCAAACTAGTGGGTAGGTCACATAGAATGGTCACTAGGAATATTGAAATAACTAAATAAATTTCAAATGGATCCTAGCAAACCCTCAAAATAAATTGAGATAAGAAATGAAAATCCTAGCATGGAATGTTAGAGGGTTAAATAATCCCAGGAAGCAGAGGACCCTATATAGCCTTAAAGTATAATTAAACCTACAATTCTTCTTGTCTAATAAAATAAAATGTTTGAAAACACATTAAGATCATGTGCTAATAAAGTTTGGAGGAAATCTCATGTAATAACATAAGACTCCAAAGGTACCTCAGGTGGTCTTGCTATCTTTTGGAACCCAAATGTTTTTGAAAGAACCCTTATTTGAAATACCAATGATCATATTTCTATTATTTTTCAGAGACTTAGATAGCAATGAGGAATGGATCCTCTCCAATGTTTATGCCCCAAACATCAAAAATGCCAGAAATAGTTTATGGGAGGACCTTCTTTCTTTCTGAAGGACCTATTAAAGATGGAACTAGATTGTAGCGGGTGACTTTAATACCCCTCTTACTCTCAAGGATAAAAGAGGGAGACTAATAGATCTCATGGAAACTATGATGAATTTTAACTATTTCATTTCAAGACAAGATTATGGATGTGGACCTACATGGCAATCACTTGGTCCAACAAAATAATGGGATATAATTTGATTTAGGTCCATCTTGATAGAGTTATAATCTCCTTAAATTGGGACATATAATTCACCAACAGACTCTCCTCCCTAGCTAGAATTGGCTTGGATCACAATCCTTTGATCTTTGAAGGTGAAAAAATCTCAAAACCAAAAATAGTCCTTTTAGATTTGAAAGTATGTGGATCCATCACTGAAACTTGATCGAATCCTTAAAATAATGGTGAAAAGAACCATTATCAAGATCTAACATGTTTATTCTAACAAAAAAATTAATATTCCTCAAGTAAAAGCTAAATATTTGGAACAAGAAAGTCTTCAGTGATATCTTCATGTAAAAAAGGGCATTGAAGGAGGAACTAACATCAATTGAAGAAATCTCAACTCTGGAAGGTAACAATAAATAGACCTATCAAAATTAAAAAGAAAATTTTTGCCAATTTCATAACCTTGAGGCAAGGTAAGAAGCCTACTAGATACAAAAGTGCATGTGCACGTGGTTAAAAGAAGGGGATAGGAACATTGAGTTCTTTCATCACTCAATGACTAGTGATGTAAGAGTATCACTACCTCCTTTATAAATACTAGTCTAGATCATGTTTTGAGTCATTAGGTCTTTAGGATTCTATAGAAGTCCATTTGAGGTGTTAAATTATTGACAACTTTTAATTGTGGCTTGGAAAAGATTTTCTCACCAAATTCATAATTTGAATTTTTAAATCCCTATGAGTCTACAATATTATCTAATGGAGTATCAAGTCATAAATTAGGCTTAATAAAGAAGAAATAATGTGTCAACGCACTACTTAACTCATAGGTTAGTCATTTGGTAAGTTTTATTTTGTTAGTAGTTAGGTGAAGAGACTCCCAACATACAAGTGGGAGTTACTAGGGAGTTACAAGGTAGTTATGGAATCTTTTGGCATAAATAGTGGTTTTTAGTGTGAAGTAGGTAGGTCATTCAAGATTGGAAAGAGAAATTGAGGGGGTGAATTTAAATATGTAATGAATATAAAAACCACATGGTAAATGAGAAATATTTATTGATTTTGTAATTCATTTTTAGATCCTTTTTTGTACCTTTAATTTGTGTTTTGGAAACTAACTCACAAAGTAGATTCAAGTCTATATATGTAATATGGATATGTATGTAATTTATATAAAATTGTTAAGTTAAATATAATACATTAATGATGAACTCATGCTTTGGTTGAGAGGTTTAATAAATAGTACTTTTTTAGGTAGAAGAAACCACATATTCAAGATTTAGTAATCTATATTTTTAATGACTAAAAAACATTATGGAGGAGAAGGGTCTAATGGAGACTTGTTTGGAATGATATGTCAATTGTTAATTCCATATTTATTTTCTTGAAATTATTTTTATGTATTCAATCCATTTTTAAAAGTGATTCATAAACAGGGAATCAAAATTATGCATAGACTATGTAGCACTAGATAGTTGTATCTAAGTAACACTAAATAGTTGTATTCAATTTGGGCTTAAGGTGGATAAAGGTTTGTAAAAAATGTCATGTAACTAAAAAAAATATTGGAAATTATTTTATATAATTATCTTACTTTAATTAATATAGTTACATTCATTTGGGTATTCATTTCATCAGAAAATGTATTCAAACCATGTGACAAGGGTTGACTGTATTTTGTCTACCTATAACTTTGCATTGAAACAATCTAAAAATTGACCAAGAAAACATCTAAAGTTATGAAAAATGTTTAATAGTGTTAAAAATACCCATATAAATCATTTTGAATGATTAAAATTAATTTAACTAGACCTTGTGTTAAAAGAATTCCTCTTGGGTTAGCCAAAACCTGTGTCTATGAGCAAGTCCATATAGATTTTGAAAGAATCAAGATATAGTTACTTCAAAGGGAAATATAATGATTGATAAGGGTGTATTAGGTTTTTTTATACCTTAAAAATTGATAAAAATAAAATGAAAGTGTTTGAAACTTTCAAATAAGGATTATAAAGCTTTTCAGGTGTCTACCGGAAAAACTAACCCAAAGCTAGGATTTCAAGAAAGAAACCTCATTTTAGAATGTTTCAATCATAAAAAATTCCTTAAAATTGGTGAATACCTTAATTTAAATGTGGGTGTATATATTTTTAATATTATTATCTGGTATGGGCTTGTATGTATGGTAAAGAACTAATTGTATGCTTAAGGTTGTGTCACAAACCTAATAAGGGTAACCAGAAAGCAAAGTAAGCCTATAAAAGTGATCTAGTGAATGATTTGGTGGATGAAACTTGGTGGATAGATAGTGTAATATAAAGGTTATCTGGATTTGAGTTTAGTTTCTTGATTGGATTTTGTACAATTTTGTATAGGAAGAAAAGGGTGAAAAAAGGCTACAAGATTGAGTGCTAAGGTGAGTAAAGGTGGTGTGGGTTTAGCAATAAGTGATCAATAATGTAGTTAAGATTATGAAAATAATAGAGAAACCCTATAGAGCATGATAAATATATCAGAGACCATAACATAACTAGGTGAACTTTAGAACCATTATGTGAATAATGAACCTAATAATCCATTACAAAGAAAGTGAATAGTGAAATAAGACAAAGTGTGAAGATAAAGACAAGTTTGAGTAAAGTGTTGTATAACCTCTGTATCAAATAGACATAGGAATGTGAATAGAATTACTTAGTTTTAAATAGATAATGGGAATATTAGTAAATAAGATGAGGATATATCCTTCCATATAATAAACTTCTTCAAAAATCTTCTCGCAAAAGAAGGCCCCCTTGATGAACAACTAGTAGACAGAACTTTGAATAACTTAGACAAAGTCATATCAGATTTTGACAATACTTCCCTTACTAAAATATCATTAGAAAAGAAGGTAAAAAATGTAGTTTTTGTGATAGAGGGATTCAAATCCCTAAGCCCTAATGGATTTCCCCCCTTTTTCTTCTATAATTTTTGGGGTATTATTCACACTAAGGCTGAGGTAGCAACCAGGTAATTATTTCAATCTAAAACCATTTTTAGAGAAATGAATAATACTTTCTTGGTTCTTAATCCAAAAAATGTAGGAGTAAACAATCTCTAGGTTATCCACCCTATTAGTCTTTGTAATACCACATACAAAATTTTCTTGGTAATCTTGGTGAAGAAAATGCAACACCTCTTAAACAAAGTCATCGAGGAATAATAGGGAGTGATCATAGCTAAAATATAAATAACATAATGAATCATCTTGGTGCATGAATCCATTCATTCTATCTCCAAATCCCCAATATAAGGAATGTTCCTTAAGATGGACATGAATAAAGCATAATGAATAATCATGAATAGAGTACCAAAAAGATTCTTCTTAGATTCCATAAGACTAAGATAGGTGGACCCCCTCTCCCCATATCTATTCATCATAGTGGCATTAACCTTGGGGAGGAGTTTTCTGAAATCCCATTCACAAAACCTAATTAAAAGCATCTCAATTGCACTCAATACTGAACTTATCACCCATGAACAATTCATAGATGATATTATCATTTTAGGGGAAGATTCAATGGAAGAAGCTAAATAGCTGAAATCTATTTTAAAAAATTATGAACTTGTCTTGAATCAATGTATAAATTTATTCAAGATCTCTCTCTTATTCATTAATATCCCAATCATCCCACAAAAAAGGATTGCAAAAATATTGGAATGTCAGGTGAGTCATCTACTGAAAACTTATTTGGCCATTCCACTATTTGAAGGTAAAATGGATTTCAAACTCTAGAATCCCATCATTGATAGAATTAAAATATGTTGAGGTATGATTTTTTTTATTGGTTTTTAGGCATTGATGTTGTCATTCATGTCAAAATCAAGATGGATATGACTAACGTCAAGGTCAAAGTAGAGGCCATGCATGGTGAAGTGGTATGTGATAAGATGTCTTATGACAAGAGATAATTTGAAGGCAACATATTTTCTCTTTGTTGAGAGAGAATTTTAAGGCAATATATTAATTTTTTTGAGGTTATTGACATGATTCAAGATCAAGAAACAAGGTAAGCATATTGTTGAGTATTAGGTATCTTGAAAAGCCTAGTCTATCCCTATAAGAAGGTGCATACATAAAGAATAATAAATCATGGTTAACTATGTTATTAAAATAATGAGAGAGTGTATAAGTTTGTGAAAACATGTGAAAGAGTCAAATAATCCTTAAAAATAGTTATAAGGTAAGTTTTGAGGCTTAGTCCTTGCATGAAGAAACCTAGTGAAAAGGCATAAGCCTAGTAACATGTTGAGGTGAGAAGTATGGGATTTATGAGAATAAAATTGGTAGTGTGTGAGAATGGTATTAGGTTTTATGAAATAAATATGAGGTTTTTATATAATTTCAAGAGGTTTCAATGTGTGTTCAAGGTCTAAGTATGGCTTACAGGTTTAGGCCTAATGAGAAAAGAGACCTAGTATGGTTTAATGAGGGGTCAAGTTCAGTTCCCAAGGTGACAGAGCTTATAATATAATTTTTAGAGGTGTGATATGTTGTGTCAAGTTTTTTTACCTAGTTTGAGGTAAATTCCTAAAGGAGAAAACATGAAAATTGGTGTTGTGGTTTTTTGTGTGTATAAAATGAGGTGTTGCAGACCCAAGAAGGGTTTACATGTGATATTTGACATGTGCAACATTTACATGAGGATCCAATAAATTCATGGAATTTATGAAAGGGTCATATCTTAAATATCCTATCATTTGTTTTGAAGTTAATGGGCAATCCTTTTATGAATGATTACTAAGAATGAAAAGCAGTCTAAACCCTCTTAAAACCCTCATAATGACTCGATAGGAAAGATCTTGTTGTAAATGGATTATAATGGATTGTATCACCTAATTTTATGATTGAATAATGTAAATGACTCTCCCAAATTTCTCTAGGTGACATTTTTCTATTAGAAGATTGAGTGGAAGCTACAGGAAACCCCTTATTTCTTCGATTTTTGAAGTAACAGGTAGGGTTGACTAGGTCAAAGAATGCAAATGATTGGAGGATGATGTGTGAAAATTATGTTATATTATCATGTAAGTTTTTTATCATTATTTAAAATTAAATACTATAAACTAGTAATGTAATTTGGCCTATCACTAAATAGGCCTAATGAGGAAGATAGTGAGAAAACCAATCAGAAGTGAGAATCAGATTAAGGATGGGTTGTAATGGATTAGGGATGGATCCAAATGCATGGGGTCATTTTTAAATACTTATATCACCTTTACCCATTGAATATAATTTTTTTAATTCTCATATACAAGCAAAAAATTGTTCTCAAAGTGACATGTCTAACACATTGAGGTCTGTAAAGGATGAGGACATGAGATTGCTCTGTAAGACCAATATAGATATTGAAACTTGTAATATATATATATATATATATATATATATATATATGTTATAAATATTATAATGGATAATATAAACACATTTTAATTTCATAAAAGTATTCACATAGGTGTTTTAAGTCTTATTTTTCATGACTGTGTTTTTTGAGCTCTAGGCAGTGTTCTGTGTGTGAGTGAGAATGGTGTTCCTAATAATTTTTGCATAAATTTGAAGAATAAAATGCACATTAATTTGTTATAAAGGTATCATAGGTTATTTTTAGTTTATTTTTATTCATTATAAACTCTTATTAACATGTGAAAAGTCAGTCTCTTGATTGGGTTTTTGAAAACTATGTGTAGTTGTAAGTGAGTATATGAAGATGATTAGTTTGAGGTCTTTTTACATATATGGAGAAATATAATTGACATGGTGTTGAACCTGAGGTCAGGTAGGTCCTATTCATGTGATTTATTGATATGTTTTTATGGAAAAGTTAAGTTTATTCTTGAGATATTCAAGATAGACTTTTTAGAAGTAAGAAGGCCTTATTACAAGTAGACCAAATGGTGTGGTTCAAGGAGTGAAATGAGATAAATGGTTTTTGGGAAATAATTTGAGCTTATTTGGGGTCTAATTGAAGTTTGTATGAAGTTTTTCATCCCTTTTTTTAGGCTCAAGGTGTTCCAAGCTAGCTAAATTAAAGTGTGCTCTTTGAGAAGGCCTAATTGCATTAGGTTTGTATTAGGCCTAATGGTGGTGTTGGCCCTTAAAGGTAATGAATGACCTATGTAGTTTTGGAGGTATAATCACTGAGAGGGGGGTGAATCAGTGATGTAAGATATTTCAAACATTAAATTCAATATTTTTAAACTCTTAATCAATGGCCAAAAGTGTTCAGAAAGCATATAAGATGTTCATAATAATGAATAACAAAGGTGAAGTAAGATCACACACATAACTCAAGATCTACATGGGAAACCCTCTTAGGGAACAAAACCCACTCTAAAACCTAAAAACATGTGGACTGTGTGTCCTATAAGATGATCATAAACATGAGACCTTTTAGTGAAGCACCCACTTCACAAGGAGCACCCACGTATTCTAGATGTTGAAAACCCACACGACACCTTATGACATAAATAAATCCATAATTATAATTGTAGATCAATATAATTAGATACATAATGTATAACACCTCTCTTTCAATTTATCACACACATAAACTTGCTCATAAAAGTAATAAATCTAAACACACTTTTGTATCTCTTTAGTCTTGTTTGATCATCCTCAATATACTATGTACTTTGGTCCATTCACTGAGCACACTTCCTCTAATATCTTTCCTTCATATCTATCTTCCACACTCTCAACAAATTCTCATTCAAGTACAGAAACCATTTCCTTAGTCTCCACTATTTATAGAGTCTTTATGAATATCAAAATCTAGGTTGGCTATAACAATTTACTTAATCCTTAAGACATCTTACATAGCTCAGTACTATCCTCCTAGGTCAGCCATAGCATCCATGGGTCAATATTAAGTAATTTTCCTTTCAATTAGGCCTAAGTATCCATTATAGGTCTCATTGAGACCTATTTACTCATTTATCACTTCATTGAGAAAATTAAGAACATGAGATCATTTTAAAATACTTGGGTTCATTTCATATGACCCTTATGACATATTCAGGTGATCATTCCCACCAAAACACTCTTTTACTAAAGTATAATTTGCTCAAACATGTTGTACATTGTAGCACCATGAAAAAATAAATATTCAACTTTGAAGTTCCATAACTTTGAATGTATAAACATTCATACCTTCTAACTAGATTTTATGGATGTCGCTTGAAGTCCTCTACAACTTTGCTTTTGACTACATCAATAAATTCATCCTGGTTCAAAAGATATAACTCAAAAACTATAGACAGGTTTTCCCTCATTAATTTAAATGTTCAAATTCCTATGGTCATTGAGTATATGTTAAACATTAAACACGTTGACCTCATCTCATGTTCCCTGATAATTTTAAACAAATTCACTCTGCTAATCTCCTCAGATTAGCTTAGTCTTTATCTTGAAATGATCATTGTTGATCTTATATCTTTGCTTCCACAATCATGCCACTTATCATCCCCATATGCCTTCTACACACATTGACCTATTGTCTCTAATGAGCTTCTACCACTTATCAGCCTCATGTATCTTCTAAGCAATATTTGACATATTGACTAAACACAAAATGTTGGATCACTTTTGACAAGATTACACACACTGTTGGATCCTTATCTCATCAAATTAAATTCTCATCATTAGATCTTGAATTAATTCTCACCATTAGATCTAATAGACAATTTTATGTCAAAATTTAACATAGTTAAACTTGATGGTATCTGGTTCAACACAGTTTACAAGAACAACTTTGAAGGTTTATAACTTGATCTAGGAAACACTTCAAGAATATAAATCTTTAGGGTACCTTCTTTGCACTATAAACAATGTCTCCATGAAAACCTTTGACCTTAGTTGACTTTTTGAGTGACTAAATTAAATGCACAAACATGCTAGTTCATTCATATCTAGATGATGTGCAGTGACAGTCTAGCTTCCCTTAAGCTAGAAGATGTATGTTTCTTTTTCTAAATGATCAAATGACATACCAGAACTTCACCAATATATTTAAGGATGTCTCACAACTTCTTATTTGCCCTTACAGACCTATAAATGTGTCATATCTCTCCAAACCATCAATTTGATCACTTTAGCATTAATGCATTAGTATCATATACTCTCTTTGACATCGATGATAACCAAACATCAATGACTATGCTCAAAAATATCACCCTTTGTCATTTATGTAAAAACACCCTCATAATGACTTTATTTAAACAAAGACTTAATTTAAACTCCTTCATTCTAAACTTTCTCCCCCTTTGACATTAATGAAAAAGGGTTTCTTCCTCAACATGCCAAAAAACATCATATATGCATGCAAATACTATGTAAGATGCTTAGGATACTTACATAATGTCAAGCATATGAAACAATTGCTCCCCCTTTGACATGCACCAATTTGAACTTGGACTTATCTGAACCTTAGACCTCACAAATTTCTCATAAAGCTTAGAAAGCTCCCCCTAACATCATGTACTATCTAAAAAATATCATCTTCAATAAGTCTTATCAACAAACTAGGTCTGCCAGAAACACTTCAAATAATATAGATCTCATAACAACAAAATAATTGCCTTTTATCCTCTATAAGCCATCATGGCTTAGAACCTTTTCAAAGCACTCTCATGGAGCCAAATCATCTTTATATCACTGTGAACTCCATGAGATACACAACTTGTCATATATATAACTTTGAGACCTTATTCATGATATATAAAATATGAAAACACATTCTCCTCCTAATCAAATTAACTTTTACTTATTCATAGACAAGGAGATGACTCCCAAGCTTTGTCTTAGATACTCAAATGTAGCCTTTGTTAATGGCTTAGTCATAATGTTTGTAAGTTATTATTTTGTAGACACATATTCCATTTTTACAATTTGATTACTTAATTATTCTCTTAATAAATGATATCTGATAGGAATATGCTTAATTTTTTATTGCATAACATAATTCTTAGAGATACTAATTGTAATAGTATTGTCACAATAGATAAGACAAGGTCCATTTTATATTACCTTATAATCTTCCAAGGTTTGTTTCATCCACATTACCTGAGTAAAATAGGAAGCAATAACTATATACTCAGCTTCTATAGTTAATAGAGATACAAAATCTTGCTTCTTACTTAGCCAAACACCAAGCATTTACCCATGAAGAAGACACCACCACTGGTATTCCTCTTATCATCTACACATCTTGCCTAATCTAAATTAGTGTATGTCTTTAGATTAAATTATTTACTCCTAGGGTACCATAAACCATACTCTATTATGCTCTTGAGATATCTTAAGATCCTTTTGACTTCTTTCAAGTGAGATTATCTAGGATCATCTTGAAACCTTCCTACAAGGCCCACTACTTGCATTATATCAGGCCTAGAAGTAGTAGAGTATAAGAGACTTCCAATCATATATCTATATAAATTTTGATCAAATTTTTGGGAGTCATCTTATTTACTTAACTTGCATCTAGTGATCATTGCAGTAATCATTGGCTTATAATCCAACATGTCAAATTTTCTTAGCATATCTTCAATATATTTTGCCTATGAAATGAATATCCCTTCTTTAAGTTGGTTAATTTGTAATATTAAGAAGAAATAAAGTTCTCTTAGCAATAACATTTAAAACTCAATCTTCATAGCATCTACAAACTCTCTACTCATGTTGTAATTATTAGAACCAAATATTATGTCATCAACATAGACTACTATTAGTAATTGATGAGTGCTATCTATTTTGATATATAAATTATTGTCAATTATCTCTCTTATGAAGCCTTGCTCAATAGATACTTGTCTAATATGTCATACCAATATCTAAGATCTTGTTTAAGACCATATAAATCCTTTCTTAGTTTATAAACACAATCCTAATTATTTATCATTAAAAAACCTTTAGGTGATTCAATATAAACCTATTCATCTAAGTTACCATTCAAAAATGTAGATTTTACATCCATTTGGTAAAATTTGAAACCTCTGAAGCTTGCATATGATAGAAAGAGTCTAATTGCTTCCATTCTTGCTACAGGAGCAAATATCTCATCAAAATCTATCCCTTAAACTTGAGCATATCCTTTACACACCAGTCTAGTCTTATTTCTTGTTACCTCTCTTTTCTCAATCATCTTGTTTTTAAAAACCCACTTTGTTCCTATCACATTTCTATCTTTTTGCCTAGGAACCAAATCCCATGTTTCATTTTTACTATTTTCTTAAGTTCCTCCTTTATGGAAAATGTCAAATTTTTATCTTTGATAGATTCAAAGAAATTTTTAGGTTTAATCTTGGATAACAAAGTTGTGTCTTACTAATTTTGATTAATCAACCTTCTCCTCCTAGTCTACAAACTAGCATTACATCTCCAATAACTTGGAAAACTAAATGATCTTTATTTGTTCTCCTAGAAGGGGCTTTAGTACCTTGTCTTACTTCCTCCTTTTCATCATTTGATTGATCAGGTATACTTTCATTATTTGAAATAGCATCCTTAGAGTGTTAATCATTTTCAAGTTGGGCTTCTTGATGTCACCTACCTCTTCAACTCTCACATTAGAGCTTTCAGTAACTTTGTGGAGTCTCTTATTGAAACATATATAAGAATAAATTATGAAGGAATAACCCAAGAAAATTATCTCATCAGATCTTAAGTCAAAATTTTCAAGATTTTATTCATTCATCTTGATTAAACACTTGATCCTAAACATGTTAAAGTTTTTGACATTAGCTATTGTATTTTTCCATAGATCATATGGAGTGTTTTTACCATTTTTTCTAACTTGGCATCTATTTACGATATAAATATAAGTATTGGCATCCTCTTCCCAAAATCCATCTGAAAGTTTGGAATCTTGAAACATGGTTCTAGTCATCTCTTGGATAGTTCTATTTTTCATCTCAACTACCCCATTCTATTGGGTTGTCCTAGAAATAGATTATTATCTTCTAATTCCTTGTTCCTCACAAAAATCAACAAACTCATAAGACTAAAATTCACCTCCTCTATCTAATCTTACACACTTGATTACTGACCCTTTTTCATTTTCAATAAGAGCTTTGAATGCTTTAAATTTTCCAAAAGCTTCTGATTTCTCTTTAAGAAAAAATATCCAAGTCATTCTATTGAAATTATCAATTAATAACATAAAGTAGCTATTACCTTGAGTGCCTTGAGTTCTTATAGTTCCACAAAGGTCTATGTGGATCAACTCCAATGGTACTGTAATAGAATGCTCCTTAGATTTGTATATTCTTTTGACTTTCTTTCCATGAAGGCATGCCTTATAGAGAGTATGAATAATCTTAGTGATTTTAGGCATATAATTCACTAGTCCTTTGGAACTAATCCTTACTAAATTATTAAAGTTCATATGTCCAAGTTTTCTATGTCAAATCCATCTTTCCTCTAGTTGATTCATGTATCACTTTTCTTTACTGGATTCATGGAATACATACAAGTTATTATTTGCCTTTTGAATGTTTGAAACTAATTTTCTAGACTTGGAAATTCTCACTTAACACCTTTTATCATGAAAATTCACAACATGTCCTTGTTTACACATTTGGATAACACTTTAAATATTGTGTTTCAAACCTTTTACATATAGAACATTTTTCAGTTCTAGTATGACCATTATCCAAATTTATAGAGCCTTTCATAACTATGTTAGTAGAGTTGTTATCACCAAACCTTACTAAACCTGAATTGTGCTTCTTTAGAGAAATAAACTTACTCTTGTCTCCTCTCATATAACTTGAGCACCCACTGTCTATGTACCATTTCTTGTTTTCATTTGAGTATATAAGGTAGTTTTTACAAACATGGATTATTCATTTGAATCCTACTCTTTCTTTCTTTGAATCTTGGTTTTTTCTTTCTTGAACCATTTGATGGTGTCAATAACTTGAAAGTCCTTTTTCCAAAATTCCCTTTTGTGAGACTTGGCTATATGCACCTATTGATTGTAGTTATAATAGAGATCTTCATTTTTTCTCCTTGGAGACCAAGTACAGTCCTTATATCTATGACCATATTCATTACAAGTATAATAGTCTCTATTGAAAACATAACTATAGTTTTTCATGTTAATCACCCATTTTATTTGATCATCAATACCTCAAGACATCTCATCCATAGATTATTTTGTAGAGATGGATTTCTACTTGTCTTTAGATAAAAGAGAATCAATATAATTCATAACTTTACCTTCCAATTGATCCATTCTTTGATTCAAACTTGTATCAACCACAACCTATAATTTTTTTACTATTGCTTATATTATTATTGTTTGTGTCTTCACATTATCAATGCTTGCAAGAATCTCATGACATATAGAGGAAGTCAGGTCTAAATTTTTACTCTCTATCATGTTATTTAATCTTTCATACTTTTATTTTAGACATTCATATTCTTCCCTTAAACTTTTGATTTTTGATAAAGCACACATTATTTCACCTTGAATAAAAATATCATCCTCTTTGTCTTTAACTGCACCTATAATCACCTTTAAGAAGTTAAACTTGCAATGAAGGTCCTACTCTGATACCAATTATTAGAGGTACAATCATTGAAAGAGGGGGTGAATTAATGATGTAATACATTTCAAACTTTAAATGAAATCCTTCCAAACTCTTAATTGATGACCATAAGCATTCATAAAGCATATAATATGTTCATAGCAATGAATAACAAAGATGAAGTAAGATCACACACATAACACAAGATCTATGTGGGAAACCCTCTTGGGGAATAAAACCCACTCTCAAGCCTACAAACACATGGACTAATTGTCCTATAAGATGATAACAAATATGAGACATTTTAGTGAATCATCCTCTTCATAAGGAGTACCCACCCCTTAGTATGAACAAGAACCCACCTTTTCTAGATGTTGAGCACCCACACAATACCTTATGAAAACAACAACTCCAAAATTTTGATTATATATCAATCTGATTGGAGACATAGTGTATAACACCTCTCTTTCAACTTATCACACACACACACACAAACTTGATCATAAAAATAATACATCCAAACACCCTTTTAGATCTCTCTAGTATTATTTTCTTATCCTCAATCTATTTTGTACTTTAGTCCATTCACTGAGCACACTTCTTCTAATATCTTTCCTTCATCTCTATCTTCTACTCTCTTAACACATGTTCATTCAAGTCTAGAAACCATTGCCTTGGTCTCCACTATTTATAGAGTATTTATGAATATCAACATCTAGTTCAGACATAATACTTTCCTTAATCCTTAAGACATCTTACATAGCTCAATACCATCCTCCCAGGTCATCCATAGCATCCACAGGTCCCCACACTTAAGTATCTATTCCTTTCAATTAGGCCTAAGTAGCCCTCATTGGTCTCATGAAAATGTATTTAATCATTTATCACTTCATCGATCAAATTTAAAATATAAGATAACTTTCAAAACCTAGGTCCAATCTATATGACCCTTATGACATCTTTGGGTGATTACTCCCACCAAAACACTCTTCTGCTAAAGCACAATTTGGTCAAACAACATTTTGTACACTATAGCACCATGAATAAACAAATATTTAAATTCTAAGCTCCATAACTTTAATTATACAAACATTCAGACCTTTTAACTAAATTCTCTAGATGTACCTTGAAGTCCTCTCTAACTTTGTTTTTTTACTATATCAAGAAATTCATCATAGATCAAAAGATATAGCTCAAAACCTATAGACATGTTTTCCCTCATTAATTTGAATATTTAAATTCCAACAGTCACTAAGCATATGTTAAACATCAGACACATTGACCTCATCTTTTGCACCTTGACAATTTTGAATAAATACACTCTATTGATCTCCTCGAATTAGCTTGGTCTTTATCTTGCAACACTCACCATCTATCTTATATCCTCACTACCATGATCATTCCACTTTGAAAACCCACATTCCTTCTATGCACATTGACCTATTGACTCCAATGAGCTTCTTCCACTTGGCATCCTCACACATCTTCTAAGAAATATTTAACATATTGAATAAATATGCACCATTAGATCACTTCTGACAAGATTATGCACACTATTAGATCCTCATCTAATTATATTAAATACTCACCATTAGATCTTGATCTTATTAACACTTACTGTTGGATCTATCTAGACAATTTGACCTCAAAATTTAATGTAGTTAAACTTGACGGTCTCTAGTTCAACACAATCTGCAAGAGCAACTTTGAAAGTTTATAAATTGAGCTAGGAAACACTTCAAGACTCCAAATATTTAGGGTACTTTCTTGTAGTATAGATAACATCTCCATGAAAACCTTTAACCTTATTTGACTTTTTTAGTGCCTAAAATAAATGCACAAACTTGTTGGTTCATTCATATGTGCATGATATATAGTGATAGTCTAGATTTTCTTAAGTTAGAAGATGCATGTTTTTTTTAAATGATAAAATAACATACCATAACTTTACCAAGACATATATGGATGCCTCACAATTTTTTATTTGTCCTTATAGACCTAAAAATGTGTCATATCTCTCCAAACCATCAATCTGATCACTTTGTCATTAAAGCATTAGTATCATATGCTCTCTTTGACATTAATGACAACCAAACATCAATGACTATGCTCAACATGTAGTGACTATTTCAATTTTTAAATGTGTTTTCTAATTTATTCTAAATGTGATCCATGTATGGAGAGTTTTTTGGCTGAAAAAGATGGGTGAGAGCAAGAATCAAGTATAAAGAGAAGATCTAATAGGCCTAATTGACTAGTTATAATATTGAGGAGATGAGCGAATGATATAGAAACTAGGTAGAGGGATTGAAGACCATAATAGAGGTGTGTTTAATATGTCATTAATATATTACTATGTTTCTATAGGTGATGATCAAGGTCATATGACATAATTATACCAAGGAAAGGGCTAATTGAGTGAAAAGGCCTTATAGGCTATTTGAGAGAGATAGAAGAATGAGGAGAGTAAAAAAAGGTGGTCATCTTTAGTTGAGTGAGAAACATATTTCTAAAGGTGATCATAGGTTCAAGGTGTTTGAGTTGGTGCTAATTTTCCTATGGGGTTGATGCATCCTTGCAATTTGGTGCTTGCTAAAAGACTAGTTGAGTTGGTGCTTGACTAGTGAGCGGTTGGTGCTCCTTGTGGTGTTCTTACCTCACTAAATCTTGGTTCATTTCTTATAGGTATATATTAAAATATATTTTTTAGTGTGTTTTATCCTCCAAGAGGGTTTATCACATATCTCATGTGTTCTTATGTTGTTGGCTTTTATATATGCTTGTTTATGCATTGGTTAATGTATGTATGTGAATGAATGCTTCATGGATTATAAGTCAAATTGAATAAATGTTTTAAGGAAAATATTTTCACCCCTCTCAATTATTAAATTTAATTCCAACAATTGGTATTAGAGCAGGTCATTTGAAGGTGTCCTAATAGCCTAAAGGAGATCTTAAGCAAGCAAAGATGGCTAGTCAAGCGCAAGGTGGTTTATCTAAAAGCAAGGCTATATTATTTAATGGATCCAATTATACTTTTTAGAGTATTAGGATGAGGACATATTTTATGTCTCAAGGTCATGATTTTTTTCAATCAATTTTGGATGGCTATACTGCTCCTCTTATTCCTTCTACAAATGAAACATGATCCATAAATAGGTAGATTTCATACTCTAAAAATTTTACTTATTGGATCCTTATAGATGGATTAGTTTTAATGATGAAATTCAACTCCAAAAATAAAATCAACTAAAAATAATTCAATTCAATTAATAATAAACACTGCACACAAGTTGATAAAAGATTTTCATATATGCCTACATCTCCATATTCTCTAAATGATGAACCAATTCATTATAAAAATCCATTCATAAGTATAAATTTAAAAATTATAAAACTGTAAAGAATTTGTTACAAACTCAAATGCCAATCAGTCCTGTAAAGACCCAAACTAATCTTAGAAGGCTTAATTAATGGTCTAACACAACCTCCCTACTTCACACCTTCCTATTGACTTCTCCTCTACTGTATGGCCTCCAAGAGCCTCTACACAGAGCTAAGTCAAAATAGGCATTAGTCATTAGCTTCATAAAATTATCCTTCTCCACAGCCTCCAAGTAGTGATAACTCCTCTAATAGAGCTATTAGTACAATAATCATATTAATAATACCCTCCAAATAATAGAGAATTGAAGCTTTTGTAGTCCTGTACAATGCTTCTCTAGTACTCCAAAAAAACCCTCTACTCTTATCCTAAGTTTCAAGTAATAAACACCAAAATTAGGATTTATAAGCCATTTCAAAGAAATAATAATGGTAATAAAAATCCAAATGTCTTTTAATACACTTGGAATTCCTTCACAATCTCACTTAAGGCTTGCAAATTCAAATTAATCTCGAATGCCTTTGCATGAATTAGGCTTGATTGGCTTGAGTGTGAATTCCTAGAATTCCAATCAAGTTATGATTCCTCAAATGAACTTCCACCCCCTTTATAAAATTGTGGAGGGTCCACTTTTTGAGGTTGATATCAACTTCATAATGGAGTTAATTAAAATGTGAAAAAAATCAAGAATAATAAATTTATCACAATATTATCCTCATTTGGTTACTCCAAATATATTCAAAGTTTAAACATGAGATAATTTTCCTTTCATCAATTATTAGAAATCCTAAAGATGCTTTGAAAAAAATTCATGTTAATTTACAATTACATCTATACAAACATAAAACTAAGGAACTGTTTACCAACCCATTTCATTGGTTTGTCCCATTTAGGTGGTTTTATTTCCTCAATAAATACTTGGGCTGACTCATCAACTGATGGTGGATTAAGAACTTTATTTACCTTTGCAACTGGTCTATATTCCATATTTGTCTTACTATTTTGAGATGGATGGAGTCTCCAACACTACTCAACCTGATGCCCATTCACATGACAATGGGCATAATAGTTCCTTTTGTCCTTTTTGAATGAGGAATCATTTTTGTCATTTCTTACCTCTAAATGATGAGATTATTATTTAATACCTACATTGTTTCTGATGAAAGACATCAACTTTAGTAATGACCATCTCTTTCAATAATTGGCAATATAATGGTTACCCCATAAAAAGTGCAAGGAAAAACATGTCATATTTTCTATATATCATAGCCATATTTTTTATAACTAAAAGAGAGGATTATAAGTTTTAGAATTTACATAATTTTATCTAGTGTTATGCTAAGTATAAGAATGAGGAGGTGGAATTTCATTACCTCTTATGATCATTCATTTACACCTTTCATCATCCTACTATGATGACTTGTTATTGTACATGGAGGAATTATGTTGTACTAGTGGCATAAACACTTGGTTATTAAAAGCTTGTCTTCCTTCAGTAGATTTGGAAATTTTTCTAATTTTCATTTTCTCACTAGCATAACCCAAACCTTCAAAATGAGGATGATTCTTAACCTATATTAGGTTATTAATACCTTGGCTATTCTTGCCAAGACCTCTTTCATCAAAACCCAGTTTAAACAATAGTTTAGATCCAATACCTTTGGTGTGTTTTTCAAAATCACCAAAAACTGCATCAAAAACTAACTGGGAGGAAGTGATATGTGGTGAACTTACATTGTAATCATCTGTCATGGTCTTTGCATCTATGGTGGAAGGTAACTCCTTCTTTTGTTCACTACTCTACACAAATGCCAAGAGTTCATCCTTGGTTTGTAAATAAACTTTCAAGTGTTTGACCTCTTCTTCTAAGGAGTGAAACTTGAATCTCAAGAAAGTATTATCATCTTGGATCTATCAATTGAATGCTTCAAGCTCTTTAAGCCTTTCACACTTCAAGGCTTTGCCCATGGTTTCCTGCTCTTGTAAACAACCTATATCTCCAGCAATTGCACACTGCACTAGAAGATTAAATAATTCTAAAATGTCTACAAGTAATTGAAAATGATAACAATAGGATATGTAATTATAATCAAATCTTGCATTTTAATTGATTTGATACCAACTTGATTCGTAAATAGGTAGATTTCCCACTCCAAAATTTTTACTTATTGGATCCTTATAGATGGATTATTTTTAATACCAAAATTCAAATCCAAAAATATAATCAACTAAAAATAATGTAATGCAAGTAATAATGAACACTGCACACAAGTTGATAATGGAGTTTGATAGATACCTACATCTTCAGGTTCTCTAAATGATGAACTGATTCATTATAAAAATTCATTTGCAAGTACAAATTTAAAACTTATAAAACTATAATGAATCCATCATGAACTCAAGTGTTAATTCATCCTGAAGAGACCCAGACTAGACTTGAAAGGCTTTCACAATGTTATAACATGGCCTCCATACTTCACACCTTCCTATTGACTTCTCCTTTGATGTACGACCTCTAAAATCGTCTACATAGAGCTAAGTCAGAATAGGCATCAGCCATCAGCTCCATAAAATGATACTTCATGGCCTTCAAGTAGTGCTAAATCATCTAATAAATCTATTATTACAATTCTCAAATTAATAACACCCTACAAGTAGTAGATATTTGGACCTTCTATAGTTCCGTACAATGCTCCTTCAGTGCTCCAAAAAAACCCCTTTGCTCTTTTCCTGAGCTTCAAGTAATAAACATCAAAATTAGGCTTTATAATCATTAACAAAGTAATAATAATAGTAGTAAAAATCCAAATGTCTTTTAATACACTTGAAATGACTTCACAATCTCACTCAAGGCTTGCAAATTCGAATTAATCTCGAATGCCTTTTCATGAATTAGACTTGAGTGTGAATTCCTTGAATTCCAATCAAGTTCTACTTCCTCAAATGAACCTCCACCCCCTTTATATACTTATTGAAGGTCTACTTTTTGAGGTTTGGATATTAATCCCTTTATAATATTTGTGGGATTTAACATTATCCCACAACTTATCCCATATATATGGGATTCACCATTATTTATGCCTTTAAATAAGGCTCATATGTGGGACAGAGAGAAATAATTATTTATTTATTTAAATGCTCCACATTTTAACTAGTCTATGCCATGTGTCACCTAAAAAAATTTCCACGTGTCCCATGCTAATTTGTCCATGTGTCAGCATTGAATTGGTCCATATTACCATGTCATCACTTTTACCAAGTTTGACCATAACTTTGACTGGCCAAAACTTTCACATACGAACTCATAATTGGTTTGTTCAAAATGTGTTGGAAATCTTGTAATTAGTTTTATGCCATGAAATTAGTTTAGAAACATTTAAAGACCATAAATGTTTCCATTTTGACTATCTTTGACTATCTGTTGACCAAACTTTGACCAATGATAACTAGAGCATATGGTGTCTATTTTTTGCATTCCAATAGTTTCCAAAAAGCTCTTGATGAGATCTACACAATGGACCATGTTTAAAGAAAACTAGGGAATATCTAAAAATATCCTTTGAATCACAACATGTAATAAGGCTAGTGATAATAATTCAAAATCAATGAATGGTATTATGTGTGGCCTATCAGAGGTAGAAATTATGAAGGTGATGTACTGTATGTCTGCTAAATAAATGTTAGACACATTGAATACTATTCATGAGGGAGAATCCAAGGTCAATTTGGCTAAGTTACAAACCGATAGAAGAAAATTTTAAAGCCTAAGGATGAATTAAGATGAGACCATTATAGCCTATTTATTGAGGGTTGATGAAGTGGTCAACATCATAAGAGGCCTAGGTGAATAATTTAAAGAATATACTATTATTCAAAAGGTTTGAAGATGTCTAACTCCCACGTTTGATTCTAAAGTGTCTATTATTAAAGAGATGCAAGATCTAGACAAGTTAGATATGGATGGACTTCATGGCACCCTAACATCCTATGAGATGAGTCAAAGAAGGAAGCTACATTCAAGGTAGAAAATAAGTCAAAATAAAATAAGACACAAGGTAATAAAGTCAAATACAATGATGATTATAATATTTATGATGATTAGTTGATATCTATGTTTATAAAAAAAATTAAAAATAGGTTCAAGTAAATATAAGGGTAAGTTTCCATTCAAGTTCTTTAATTGTGGAGAGATTGGACACTTTGATAACAAGTGCCCTTATAATAATAAATCAAAAGATGATGGAGAGCATGATGAAGGTTATGATGACGATAAGAATTACTATAGGTCTGATAAGAGTAAGAAAAACTTTATAAAGTATGATGACAAGAATAATTTTTTCAAAAACAAAAGAAGATTTTACACAAAGGAAGATTGCAACTCATCTGATGAGAGTGAGAGAAGTGATTCTAAGATTCAACATGAAGGTGATGGTCCTAATGTCATAAATTACTCTTCATGGTTGAGGAAGCAATTTTTTCAAATCAAGAAGAGCCCATATGGATTGGAGGTGTTGTTAGTGATTCAGATGAAGAAGAAGATGAGGTGGACTTTGAGGCTAAGTTGATGAATACTCTAGAAGAAATAAAGATGGTGAAGAAGAATAATAGAGTGATGAGGTCTATTATCAAAGACTATGAGGATAAAATCAAATTGTTTGAATCTAGACTAAGAAACAACTCTAGGGAACAAGATTAAATAGTCAAACAGGGGAAGACTCAAATTAAGATTGTGACTGCAAGCTTAAAGGCTAAAGAAGAAGAATGTGAAAGATATGTAATTAAAGTGGATTCTTGAGAGCTAAGTTGGATTAGGAATAAAGTAAGGTTAAATATTTTGTGAATTTTGAAAAGAGTAACAATGATTTAGACAACATATTGAGTAGTCAAAAGATTATTAATGACAAAATAGGTCTTAGTTTCAATGGAGACCAAAAGAAGAACACTAATGTGATCAAGGAGGTCAATGTTCAATCAAATAATGATGTTACTAGTAGAATAAAGCTAATCCTATTAGCTAGCCTAATGTTATAAGTTATGTTAATGCTTTCAATGGCTATTCTTATTCATATAACTTATTTGATCATAGATCAAGGCATTATAGAAGGGGCTCAAAGAATGAACATGTATAGAACTATGAGTAGATTCATTATTCAAGAGGTATGGTTCATGGTGTGTTTCCATCAAAAGGAATAGTGTGTTTAAATTATCAAAAGGTTGGTCATATTTCAAATTACTATAAGCATGGATTCTCAACTCAAAACAAGAAATTTGAGACCCCTAGAACATAAGAAAGAAGATAAGACAGTGAATGGAAACCAAAAGTAGATAAGATGAATGATGACCAACCTACAAGTCCAAGTGGACTATTTTCCATGGTGGATCATAGTTTATATGAAAAAGAGTGTCAATAATTCTCCTTATCATCTCATATTATGGATGGAGTTAAGACAAATAGACCAAGTCAGAATGTTGCTCAAATATAAATTGAAGAGGTCAAGCCAAAAGGACTATTCAAACCTAAGAGGATCATGAAGAAGGGTCAACCTAGTAAGGACATGGAGATCTAGGAATATCTTGAGCTTATGTTATTTTATTACCAAAGAGAGAGGTGAGTCCATTAGGCTTCATGGAGGCACTCAACTAGAGAGCAGAAACATGAAGGATATTTAGTCTTAGGGATAGCTTTGTGTTCTTTGTTGATATTCAGATCCAAGGTTCTATCAATAGTCTATTTGGAAGTGTGATTAAAAGAGATGGGTTACAAATAACTAATATGATGACTTGATCAAACAAAGTCACATTCATGAAAGTACCCGAATATCTCATGGAGATAAGGGGAGAGTGGTTGGGTACTTCTATGAGTCGAGTTTTTATTTGTTTGATCAAAGGAAGATTTATCTTGTTTATGGAATAAATCATGTTTTAGGTCCAAGTATAATATGGTATATGTCAAGAGATGACCCTTTTTAATTAATGTCAAAGGGGGAGAAAGTTCTATTTTGGGAGAAAGGTTAGTTTGAAGAAGATTCAACTTGGGAAAATATGAATGGTTAGCTTTGTTTAAGTGTTTGCCATCAATGACAAAGGGGGAGTTTGTTGAGGTATGTTTATATTATTGGTGTTTAGTCATTTATGTTTTCATTAATGTCAAATTCAATATGGATGTCATTAATGTCAAGCTCAGAGTAGAGGCCATGCATGGTGAAGTGGTATGTGATAAGGTGTCTTATGACAAGAGAGAATTTGAAGGAAACCTATTTATTTGTTGAGAGATAATTTTAAGGAAACTTGGTAAATTTTATGAGGTTTTTGACATGTTTCAAGATCAAGATACAAGGTAAGCATATTGTTGAGTATTAGGTGGTTTGAGAAGCCTAGTCGAGCCCTATGAGAAGGTGTATGCATAAAGCATATAAAATTCTAGTGAATTATGTCAATACAGGAATGAGAGAGCATATAAATTTGTGTAAACATTTTAATAGGAAAATAATCCTTTAGAAGAGTTATAAGGTCAATTTTGAGGCTTAGTACTTGCATGAAGAAACCTAGTGAAAAGGCATAGGCCTGGTAGCATATTGAGGTGAGCAGTATGCAACTTATGATAAGAAGATTGAAAGTGTGTGAGTATGGTATGATTTTTTATGACATAAGGATGAGTTTTTTAGAGCATTTCAAGAGGTTTTAAGGTGTGTTTAAGGTCTTTGTATGGCTTACAATTTTAGGTCTAATGAGCAAAGAGACCTAATGTGGCCTAATGAGGGATCAAGTTTAGTTCCTAAGGTGAGATATCACATTATATCATTTTCATATGTGTGAGATGTTGTGTCAAGTTTATTTACCTAGTTTGATTTCAATTCTTGAAGGAGAAGGCATAAAAATTGGTGTTCTAGTTTTCTATGTACATAGAATGAGGTGTTGTAGACCCAAGAAAGATTTTATTATGCTTATTAGAATGTGAAACATTTGTATGAGGATATAATAAGTTCATGGTAATTAGGTAAGGTTCATATATTAAATATACTAGCATATTTTGTGGATTTAAGGGGCAATCCTTTATGAATGATTGCAAAGAATGAAAACCAGTATAAACCCTCCTAAAACCCTCATAATGATCTGATAAGAAATATCTTGTTGGAAATGGATTATAATATATTAGATGACCTATTTTGATGATTTTATCATGTAGAGGACTCTCCTAAGTTTCTCCAAGTGGAATTTTTTTGTTATAAGAGTGAGTGGAAGCTATAAAAACCCCCTTATTTCTCATATATTTGATGTAACAGGCAGGGTTGACTAGGTCAAAGCATGAAAATGATTGGAGGATGATGTACTAGAATTATATTTTATGATAATTTAAGTTTTTTAGTATGATTCAGACATCAAATATGCTAAGCTAGTCATGGAAGTTGGCCTATTTCTAAACAAGCCTAATGAGGAAGATAGTGAAAAAACCAAGGAGAAGTGAGAATGAGATTAGGCATGGATAAAAATGCATGGGGTAATTTATAAATACCTATATCACCTTTCCCCCTTGAATGTAATTTTTGGTGATGCTCATATACAAGCAAAACATTATTCTCAAAGTGACCTATTTAACACAGTGAGGTTTATGAAGGGTGAAGACATGCGATTGGTCTATAATACCAATATTGATATTGAACCTTATAATATATATATATATATATATATATATATATATATATATATATATGTTATGATGATTATTATGGATCATATAAACCCATTTTAAGTTCATAAAATTATTCACATAGGTGTTCTAGGTCTTAGTTTTCATGACTATGTTTTTGGAGCTACAGGGAGGGTTTTGTGTGTGAATGAGAATGGTGTTCTTGTGTATTTCTGCATATATTTGAATAATAAAATGAAAATTAATATGTTATATAGGCATCATAGGTTTTTTTAATTATTTATATGCATGAGAAAATTTTATGAAGGTGTGAAAGTCAAAGGCTCTTGACTGGGTTTTTGAAGATTGTGTGCAGTTTCAAGTGAGCATATGAAGATGATTATTTTAAGGTATTTTGCCCTATATGTTGAAAGATAATTAAATTTGTGTTTAATATAATTTCATGAAGTTAATCTTCATTTTATTTATTTATATGGTTTTATTTCAAAGTTAAGTGTATGATTGAGATATTCAAGATATACTTTTTGGTAGTAAGAAGGCATTATTATGAGTAGACGTAATGGTGTGGTTCAAGGAGTGAAATTATCTAAATGGTTTTGGGTACCTAAGGTGAGATTATATAGGCTATAATTGAATTTTTTATGAATTTTTTCATCCATTTTTTGAGGATCAAGGTGTTTTAAGGTGGCCAAAGTAAAAACCTGTCTGTAGCTCCAAAAACATAGTCATGAAAACTAAGACTTAGAACACCTATGTGAATAATTTTATGAACTTAAAATGGGTTTATATGATCCATAATAATCCTCATAACATGTGTGTGTGTGTGTGTGTGTGTGTGTGTGTGTGTGTGTGTGTGTGTGTGTGTGTGTGTGTGTGTGTGTGTGTGTGTGTGTGTGTGTGTGTGTGTGTGTGTGTGTGTGTGTGTGTGTTATGAGGAGGATTATGGATCATATAAACCCATTTTAAGTTCATAAAATTATTCACATAGGTGTTCTAAGTCTTAGTTTTCATGACTATGTTTTTGGAGCTACAGACAGGTTTTTGTGTGTGAATGAGAATGGTGTTCTTGAGTATTTTTGCATATATTTGAATAATAAAATCTAAATTAATATGTTATATAGGGATCATAGGTTTTTTTTAATTATTTATATGCATGAGAAAAATTTATGAAGGTGTGAAAGTCAAAGGCTCTTGACTGGGTTTTTGAAGATTGTGTGCAATTTGAAGTGAGCATATGAAGATGATTAGTTTAAGGTCTTTTGCCCTATATGTTGAAAGATAATTAAATTTGTGTTTAATATAATTTCATGAAGTTAATATCAATTTGATTTATTTATATGGTTTTATTTCAAAGTTAAGTGTATGATTGAGATATTCAAGATATACTTTTTGGTAGTAAGAAGGCATTATTATGACTAGATATAATGGTGTGGTTCAAGGAGTGAAATTATCTAAATGGTTTTAGGGACCTAAGGTGAGATTAGATAGGGTATAATTGAAGTGTTTATGATTTTTTTCATCCATTTTTTTGAGGATCAAGGTGTTCTAAGGTGGCTAAAGTAAAATATGTGCTTTGAGAAGGCCTAATTGCATTAGGTCTCTATTAGGCCTAATGGTGGTTTTGGCCCTTAAGGGTAATGACTGACCTATTGATTTAAAGGTCAATTTGGAAAAGGTAATAAATTATATTAAAACCTTCACCATTTCATAGGGCCCATTGATACCTTTCCAATGGTATGTGAAACATGAAAAATAGAGCTCGTATGCTTCTTGTGCAGCTAGTCAAACAGGTCAAAGTTGGTCAAACTATAGAAAATGACCATTATGGAACATTTTGAAAATAGTTCCACTATGAATAGATAATTGTTATCTTTCTATCATAATTTATGATTCATGAAATGAAGTTCGTATGCAAAGCATGTGGTCAATCAAAGTTGTGGTCAAACTGGGTCAACAATATGATATGGCAAAAACATGGACCAGTAAGAATGTGACATGTGGAAGTTAGTTAGTATGAGAAAATAATGGGTTTCAATAATTTGTCTTTGATAGGATAATATATTCATCTTTGATAGGTGTAATGTAACAAGTTAAAAAAATTTGGGGTTTGGATGGAATAACCAATTGGATGTCAATAAGTGGTGAGTGGTCAACAAGTGGCAAGTGGAGCTTGGCCCACGTGGTGGGTCCTCAATCCACCATATGGCTTACTACCAATTTTACCATGGTCCAATTTTATATTATTTTTTTAATGTTCCAAACAAACCATTTAACTTACTATTCATGTCACCACATTCCATACCATACATGCCACATACTTTCCACATGCCACATTCCAAACTTCAACATAGAACCATCCAACATCCGCATGAAACCCAACATGCCACTCAAATATCCATGTGAAACCTACATGCACCATAATTCCCATGAAATTCATGGTAGTTCCAATCACTCAACATTTTTAGCATGAGTTTTATGGTATTTGAACCACTATGTACCCCCGCCCCACTTCCCCAAATGTGGTATATATCAATTATAATGTCCACCAAAGCTTATGTAACAGGTTTTGAACCCTTATACTCAATGATAAAAGGATAACATCCCCACCGGTGAACCCATGGGTGTAAATTCTATATAAATCATTAAGAACTTGTATTTTAATACAATAAAGAAGCTAAGCAGCCATTGTATAAGGCTAAAGATAGAAAGCTTGGATAGCTTGCAGAGAGTGCTAGAGGTAAAATTAGAAAAAGTACAAAAAGGGATTTATATTATTTTTTCCCAAAGAACAAATTTCTAGTTGATCACTTTTCATTTTGGAGATGTTTGTAAGTATTTTTCAATCATACATTAGTTGATATAGGACCCAGAGACATAGGCCTTCATGTCGAACTCCGTTATCAAATTGTGTGTTATGTTTTGAGAATTTCTTGAATTATTCTTATTAAATTCATGTTTTTTAAGTCAAAATTTTTAATTATTCATAAATTAATATTGTAAATCAAAATTAAAATATTCAAGCATATTATCGCTTAAATTTATAGATCAGGTTGGTATCAGAGCAGTTAGTGTGTTAGGCTAACTTCTATTTAGGCATTGTCTGGTGCATCAAGTTTGACATCAGAACTAGATTTATGGGACAATTTATGTTTTTTTTGTTTTAATCAAAATTAGTTATCATTTAATAATGGATCCAATGCTATCTCAGATTTAGTTGTTACTAAATTCCATTATCATTGTCATAATGTAATACCTATAATCTCAAAATCAAAGTCAGCAAGTGGTAGATCAACAACATGAGCAGTAAATCAAGAGGCTCCAATAGAGAATTGATGCACTACGAGCAAAACTATAATAGGAACATCGACAAAAGAAGAGGATGCATGGAGATTTAGAGACTTATGGACATTATGCCTAGCAAGGTCATATTACTGAGCAATGTTGGATCCCACATCTTAGTCAGGCTCCGTTATGGTTCAAGAATCAAAATGAATAGAGATGTAAAGCAAAGGGGAATGCACCTATTAGAAAATCTGCAAAGCTCAATTCTCTTAAGCATCAAGCAGAAGATGAAGGATTCATCCAATAGATGTTACCAAGTCAGGTACCAAATATTATGCTACATTTAAAAAATGAAAATGATGAAATCAATTCTTTTGGCTATATTGGCAATGTTAGGGAAATAAAATGTACTAACCCTAAACATTTATCAAATTCATGTATTGATACATTTGAATAACACACAAATGGAAAGGTTCTAAGATATTGGTTAAAATGGGATTCAAAGGAAAAGGCCTTGGCATTAATGGTTAAGGAATTATCCAGCCTATCTAAGTGGCAAAGAGACAACTTCATGTAGGATTAGGATATGGAGGTGAAGGACAAATATCCTAAGAAGTTGAGCTAAAGATTTACTCAAGCAACAAGTCAGAACACTCCAAAGAGTTGAAATAAGCATTATCAGAAGATGAAGTAGTTAAATCTAAAAAGACATATTTAGACAACTTATCTAGGTATGAAAAGAAGAAATACTCAAATGTATCTTATGATTATACCTCAGAAATCCCTAGAAAGATGCTTAATATACATGTCAAGAAGAAGATTGACAAAATAAAATTACCTAACGAAGACATGAAGTTTGGTTTTTACTTCAATGCTAAGGGGAAAATTTTGTAAGAAGATAAAAAAGTTATCCACAACCTCAGGCAAAGGTTGTAACTATATCTTTAGTCAAGTAGAAGATAAAATCATGTCAGTCAAAACTTTAGGTAACATCAGTGAAGGTGATGGTAGTCAATGCGAAGCTGATAGTTCAAAAACTGTCCCCCTAGAAAGGTAAACAACACTTCTTCAAAAGAATAATTGTTAAGTATTCTAAGATAGATTTTATTTTTGATAAAAATTATCAAAGGAATCTGATATTAGAAGATGTAGAAAACCTAGGATTGAAAACTAAGCCACATTTCCAACCTTATTCTTTGATAATTTAGATGATGGTAATAATGTACATGTAAGTAAAACATGTAAATTAGGGTTTACAATTACCACCAAAATTTTATATGAATTTGAATTATATGTGGTTCCACTTCAATTATGGCATTATCTTAGGTAAACCATATTTGTCTCTGAGAAAGGCAACTTACTCCAAGAAGGAAAATCATTATAGCATTGTAAAAGATGGGATAAAATATCTTATGCAAGCACATCGGTAGTAATCATTATAGGTAAATGGTGCCTTCAATGTTATTTTACTCATGTATATTGTAGATATGAACACTATAAGGTAACAAAAAGATGCCATCATAAGAAGAATCAAAAATAGCTCAGAAGATAGGTTGTATATTTTAATCTATATGTTTTAGAGTGTGAAAACATGCATACAAATTTGCCTTATTTTTGTAAGATCTAAATATAAGCATTATTTATAAATGCATAAGACATATATGGGCAATGTTTGTAATCATCATAGTGTTTGTAAAGACCCAAGAAGGGTAACATTTTTAAATTATGTTGCTATGTAAGACCCTAAGAGGGCAATTGTAAAATAATGATTGTTATAATACTAGGTGTCTTGTAATATTTTCACAATTTTAGAACCTCAAGACCCATTAGAATATCTTTAGAACTTATTGAATTTCATGGTATCATTCGAACATGGAGTACCAGGTCTAGTACTAGCTTTTTGAGGATAAAAAGCCTTTTTAGTGGGGATGATTGATCTAGAGGTTAATTTGGAAAAGGTTCCAAAGTAGACCAAAACCTACACCATTTCATAAGACCCATTGAGACCTTTTTAATGGTACGTGGAATGCAAAAAATAAATATCGTATGCTCATTATACATCTAGTCAAAGTTCTAGTCAAATTGGTCAAAGAAGGTCAACATTGGTCAAACTATAGAAAATTACCATTATAGAATAATTTTAAAATAGTTCCCCTACAAAGATATTGTCACAAGATTTTTGGCATAATTTATGGTTTGTGAAATGGATTCTATATGCGAATGATGTGACTGGTCAAATTTGTGGTCAAACTTGGTCAATAGAATGACATGGTAAAAATGCGGACTAGTAAGAATGTGACACTTGGTAGTCAATTCATATGAGAAAATAGTGGGTTTTAATCATTTTTATTTGATAAGAAAATATATTCATCTTTGATAGGTGTATGTAATAGGGTAAAAAAAATTAGGGTTTGGATAGAACATCTAGTTGGATGTCAACAAGTGGCGAGTGGTCGACAAGTAGCGAGTGGAGATTGGCCCACGTGGTGGGTCCTCAAGACACCATGTGGATTGCCACCAATTTTACCATGGTCTAATTTTATATTATTTCTTAAATGTTTTAAACAAACCATTTAACTTATCATCCATGTCACCATGTTCCATACCATACATGCCACATACTTTCCACATGCCACATTCCAAACTTTAACATGGAACCATCCAACATCCACATGAAACCCAACATGCCACTCAAATATCCAAATTAAACCTACATTCACCAAAATTCCCATGAAATTCATGGTAATGACAATCACTTGGCATTGTTTACCATGAGTTTTTTGGTATTTGAACCACTACGTACCCCCCACTTCCCCAAATGTGGGATATATTGATTATGATGTCCGCCAAAGCCTATGCAATAGGTTTCAAACCCTTATCCTCAATGATAAAAAACTAACATCCCCATTGATGAACCCATGGGTTTAAACACTATATAAAGCATTGGGAACTTGTATTTTAATACAACAAAGAAGCTAAGCAACCATTGTATAAGGCTAAATCTAGAGAGCTTGGATAGCTTGCAAAGAGTGCTAGAGGCAGAATTAGGAAAAAGTCCAAAAAGGGACTTATATTATTTTTTCCCAAGGAACAACTTTCCAGCTGATCAATTTTCATTTTGGAGACATTTGTAAGCATTTTTCAAGCATACATCAGCTAATATAGGACTCAAAGACATAGGCCTTCATGTTGAACTTTTTTATCAAATTGTGTGTTATGTTTTGAGAATTTATTGAATTATTCTTGTTAAATTCATGTTTTTTAAGTCAAAATTTTAAACTATTCAATAAATTAATATTGTAAAGCAAAATTGAAATACGCAAGCTTATTATTTCTAAATTTTATAGATCACCTATGTAGTGGTTATTTCAATTTTGAAATGTGTTTGTTGATCTATTACAAATGTGATATTAAGTATGGAGAGATTTTTGTCCAACCATGATGGGTGAGATCAAGATTCAAATATAAAGAGAAGGTCTAATAGGCATAATTGACTAGTTATAATATTAAGGAGATGAGTGAATTATATAGAGTTTTGAAAACTAGGCAGAGGGATTGAAGACCATAAAAGAGGTGTGTTGAATATGTCATGAAGATATAACTATGTTTCTATATGTGATGAGGAAGTTCATATGACCCAATTCTACCAAGGAAATGGCTAGTTGAGTGAGAAGGCCTGATAGGCTATTTGAGAGAGATAGAAAAGTGAGAAGAGCAAAATAAGGTGGTCATCTTTAGTTGAGTGAGAAAAAAGTGTCCAAAGATGATCATAGGCTCAAGGTAGCTATGTTGGTACTGATTTACCTAGGGGGTTGATGCCTCTTTGCAAGTTGGTACTTGTTAAAGGACTAGTTGAGTTGGTACTTGACTAGTGAGGGGTTATTATTCATTATTGGGTTTGTGCCTCACTAAATCTTGATTCATTGCTTATAGGATTTTATTCCTAGCTATGTTTCATTGGGTTTTATACCCCAAGAGGTTTTCCCACATATATTGTATATTATTATGTTGTTGGATTTTATATATGCTTATTTATGCATTTGGTATTGTATGTATGTGAATGAATTCTTCATGAATTAGAAGTCAAATTTAAGGAATGTTTTAAGGAAATTGATTCACCCCCCCCCTCTCAATAGCTACACTTACAAAAAAAGAAAACTTTTAGGGTTGAAGGGACACCTCCTCACTTAGATAGGCAAATTTTAGCTATACAAAGCATCGATCCAAAGTATCTTGGTAAACCTAATGTCAGTATTCAAAATACCCACCAAGATGTCATCTAAAATAGAACAAATTTAAAATAATTACCTATGGAGGGAACTAAGGATAAATTTAAGTTTCACCTAGTCTCTTAGGATAAAGCCTATTTACCTAAATCAAATAGAGGATTTTACTTTAGAAGCATTAAGTCCATTAACAAGGCCCTATTATAAAAAATGTGATGGAAACTTATTAAAGAAGATATATAATGGTCCATAATTGTTAAGGCCAAATACCTGAAAGGGCCTGAGGTAGACTATTTCTATGGGAAGAAGACCCAGAAGATGGGTCCACATTCTAGAAACCTATCATTAGTTGTAAGGATCTACTTCTAAAAGAATAAAATGGAAAATTGGAGATAGGGAAAGAATAGATTTGTGGGAGGATGCCTATATGACTATCACCTCTCTCCTCACAAGGTACTTGGGCTAGTTTATATGCAGGTTTCAAGAAAATATGGGGCTCTAAAGTTAAATATTATTAGGATGTGAATGAAGGTTTGAAGAGTTGGAAATTCCTTCCCATAGAAGGATGCACCATTGAAGAATCACAAGTAATTCAAAATCTCATCTCCTCCATCAGATAGGTTCATATTCCTTTATGGGCAGATGAAGACAATGGTATGTACTCGATGTCCTCAAGACATGCCATTGATTTGAATCTTGAAGATGAATGGAACTACTAGAAATATTTATGGATAAAACACTTGACTCCCAGGTTAACTTATTGTTTTGGTTGGTGACCCAAAACAAGATCCTAACCATGGAAAACTTGGAAAAAAGAGGACTCATTATCCCCAGTCGATGCCTTTTATGCAAGAAAGTTGAGGACTTGGTTATCATCTATTTCTAACTTGTCCTTTCAATTCGATTTTATTTGATTGGTTATTGAACAAATTCAACCTCTCATGGGTTAAACTAGACAATGTGTTTGACCTCATTAAGTAATGAAAACCCCCTTGGAATATCCCATACCTAGATTTCCTATGGAATTTGGCTCTCCCACATTGATTTTAGAGTGTCTAAAAATCCCATAATGATAACCTATTTTCAAATATAAGTCACCATCCAAAAAGGTTTTTTTGTCTGACTATGTCATGCCATCATTGAGAATTAAAGAGCCTTCCCTCCCACTGATAGAAATCCAAGACCTACCTCGGCACAAATGATTTTTAGTAATTGGGAGGTGGTATAGAAAATAAGGTCCCCATCCAAAGATATAATTTATAAACATATGAGATGGAAGAATCCACTTGAAGGCTAGGTTAAACTTAACTTTTATGTATCCTCAAAAGTAAACTTGGGCCATGTGGGTCAGGGAGGGTCCATAAGGAACTTGAAGTAAAAGTTAATTATTGCTTATGTAGGCCTCATGGGAACACAAACTAATCATGTATCCAAAGCCAAGGTATCATTATGGTGAATCCATCTTTCCTTCAACCTTAATATGGAAAGAATTATTGTTGAGGGGGATTCCCTCAATATCCTCAATGTCCTTGAAATCAATATAACCCACTCCCATAAAATTAAAGCCATAATTGATGATGCTAAGTGGAATTTGAGGGATATGACATATATCTACATTGTTCACACTTACCATGAAGACAATGGGGTGGTGGATATTCTTTCTAATATAGGAGTAGGCATCCCTTTTTTAACCAACTGGCATGTAGGATGCCATATCCATGAAAGTGTCTCATCAGCCATTCAAAATGAATGAACCTCATGATAAGATGGTGATTGGGTGGCCACACACATGAACCATAGTCCTCAAGTGATGGATTTTAAATATAATGATCTATCATTATTCAAACATGAGGATAATTTATTGCATAAGGTGTGAATAAGTGTGACCTTTAAGTCTTTTTTGAATCATTAATACAAACATATATCAAGACCTGCTAAATTTCATGCTCGACTCGATAGATGTTATGGAGATGGGAGGTGATAAGGATCACTTGGAAATAACTTCCTGATCAAAATTTTGAGTTATGAATGTGTGGAAAAAGCTCTTTCAAGGTGGGCTTATTAAATTTACACTGAGGATAACTAAACATGATGTAGGCATGGTGAGGTAATTCATTACTAGATGGAATAAGAGGGTTGTGAAGCTAAGAGGAGTTAGAATATTGATCATGGAGGAGTTTATTGGATAATATTTGAGTATGTCATGTGATGAAGCAAATTTGTATAAAGACCAATCAAAAAATTATGAGTTGCTACAAAGGTTCTTCCACACCAATGAATTCATCAAGATAGATAAATGGGTTCTCTCACACTAACCTCTTATGCCAATGACCTGAATTATGCCTATAATTTATGAAGAACTTGATAATTGAAGGTAAGCACACCCTAATATTCTCTCATCACTTTTTGCTACTAAATAACTTTCAAGGGTATAAAGTTAGCCTCCCCTTTTATCTCTTCAAATCCCTAGAGAGCACTACTCTCACCCACCAAATAAATGATTTAAACCCCATACTGCACTAAGGCCTCATCCTAATTCTATTTAAGCATGATAAAACCCTATAGGGTAAGGAGCTTCCTCTAAATGGGTCCTCTACTGAGGAAGACTCCCCTAAGGAAGACCCTACCTTTGGGTCATACTGTCCATTAATCAGTACTCCCCATGTTAGCCCTTTATCCAAAACATATGCTAAAGACGCTCCCCTTAAACTCATTATCTCTAAATTAAAACCAATCATACTAGATGAGGGTACCTCTTGGGAAGTGGATGCAAAAGTAAAAACACCCCTAACATAGGATACCAAATCTAATAAAGAGTAGATGGAAAAATTTAACAGTAAGCTTTACAAGGCCAAGATGAATTTGGTGAGCCTTATACAGGAATGGAATGCCATGAATAGAGAAGTGGCCAAAATAATACAATCCTTTTGCCATTATATTAAGGTAGATACGACCCCCATGAAGCAACACATTAAAATAGTGGAGACCCACTTTCCAAATATCCCTTACATTACCCCCACCAAGAGGACCTCGGTGCAAGAATAGGTGTAGAAGAGACCACGGATGATCCTACCTAGGGATGATGCAGAAGGTTCTGGAAAAAGAAAAAGGGACATAATTTCAAAGAGAAAATAGGGTAAACAAGAGAAGAGGATTGAGGATGTGAAGGAACCAATGGAGGGATCCCCCTGTTGGAATAAATTTCTATTTATCTATCTATCGTTTTACCTTCTGCAAGGATAGTTAGCTAGTTTTTGTTAGTTTTTGTTGTTTTAGCCCATGGGGCTTACTACTCCACTTTATAATTTTTAACTATGGTTCATAGTCCCTATAAAATCAAGTCATTTACCTTATCAAATTAAATAAATTGATTCACATAATATAATTGTAAGTCACTTATTTAGAATAATTGATAGTCATTTTTTCAAATAATGCAAAGTAACTATAATTAATCCTAATATATATTATCATCATGCCTCAACTATAAGAAGGCATGAAAATACATGCAGGAAGTAAAAATCCACTTGATGACATAAAATTGACAACACCACATTTCATGAGAGAAGAAAATTTCAATAGGTCAAAAAAAATTATTTTACATTGTAGGCTTCCTAAACCTCCATCTTTGAAGAAGAAACATATGTTAAAAACTTGACCAAGGATTTTAGAAATGATTTCCATTTACCTATCCATATTTTATATTGTTTGGCCACTCTCAATATGTTTAATCCTTGTATATGACTATGCCAACTATGTAGAAAAGTAGGAGCCTACATGAATTGAAAAAAATGGGAATTATAGTCTCAAATTTGATGTAAAGCATCACAAGGTGAAAAGTATGTACATATGTTTAAAAGGTTAATTATGACCATTTTAGGTTTGATTTGGGTATGAAAGGTATTATATGGTTCTAATGGATGCATTATAATCATTGAAACTCTTTGAGAGTATACGTTTGAAGCTTTAGGAGTTTCTCGCCAAAATGGCTAATTTGAAATTTTAATTCTAAAACTAGGTTTAGAGTGGTATTTTGGATTTTGAGGCATATGTAATGGTTGGTGAATGTTGTGTTAGATATTATTAAGTCATATGTGTGTGTTGAAATGTTTATCAGCATACAAGTCATGGGAAAAAGGAATATAATCTAAGAAAGTGGAAGTTGTAACTGCCACCCTATGTGGGGTTGGCAAGAAAGGTGAGTCATTGTGCATGGTTGACATAATAAAGAGGTATAAATTCATGTACAATAGAGTGTGTATTTGATATGAGTGTGTTATGAAATTTTTAGGAGTATGAAAGGAGATATATTTAGGATATAGAGGTGGAGTAGAAGAGTATCAAATAAAAGTTCAAGTTTCACTACCTTTTTGATAAATTCTATACATGAATGTCTATGTAAATGATATCCAGGAATAAATAAAATGATTTAAGAGGTTATTTTTTATATTGATAGTTATTTTTTTATTTTATAAATCTCTCATTTTTATCCCTTTTGATGAGAGTAACATCTTGGTACTTATCTATAGGCCACAAGTTGATTTACTCGAGTTTTAAGAATTTTGTTTTGGAATATAGTAAAATAGATAGAGAACAGGGGAGTTTATGAGATCATTTCAAGTGTTTTTATATTGTTAGTATAGTTTGGGTTTCACCATTAATTTTTAAAAAAAAATCAATACTTAATAAATCTAATTTTAAAATGATAATCTACTATACAATCCATTTGATAACAACTCTGTAGTATTGTAGTCAACAAAGTCAAGTAGTTAAGGTTGTTTCTAATGATTATTCAATATTCCTTGTATTTTTTGAGTCTCCAAAATAGGAGATATTTTATAATTGATGAGAATAATCCATTTTTAGGCTCATATACCTTAATTATTGAAATATTCACTTTAATACCTCACTATTATTGTCACATAGTCCCATAAAGAGTCTTAGAACTCTAAAACATTGCATATTAAACATGTTTAGTGTTTGTTCCAAGATTAATTATGGTTTGATAAGTTTATGGGAGGTATTATATACCTATTATAGGTCTTAGGAGTGATTTAAGTATATTAAAACTCATTATAACCATTTTATTTTCCCTCAACCTTCCTCAGGCATGTCTACAACTAATTAGGGTTTTGAAAATGGAAACTTGTATAACTTTTGTTGTAACCCTTAAAAATTATTAAAATTTTGTAATCAGATGTATTTTTATGTGTATTAGTATATTCAAGATGAATTAGAGTGGTAGTTAACTGTACGTTATGGTTTCTAGTATTGTGGCTTGGCATTAGGTCTTAAGAGACCTAATTAGTAACGAGGGCTATTATTTTAATACGGCTACCTTGATAAATGATCCATAAAACTTTAGGTGGAGTTTTAAAAAGATAAATTATGTGAAAATATGTCTTTGTATTGCCTAGAAACTTTTTGGATCATTCAAACCTAGGATCTTTGTGTTAAAATAGGGATATAAGAAATAGGCCTTAAAGAGAGCAAGTGTGGAAAGAAGGATAATTATTGCTTAGAGGTGGTGTTGTTAGCATGGATGATTGAAGGGAGATATAAATGATATTATTACTATCCATATGATCCATAGGATTGAAATAAGAATTTTAGAACCAAGTCTTAGGTCTATGAGCCTATGAAAGAACGTCAAGTTTGAACTATGCAAAGAGAGTGAAGAGATAAGAGATATGTATGATATAATAGGGATGTAATATGAAGGATGGGATTGAAGATATTTATGAGAAATGATATGTCTTAAGTGAAAATGAGAACTATACATTTAAAGAGGTTAGGATCCTAGTGAAGAGAGAGATTGAGGAAGAGAATTCAAGATACAAGGACGTACTTGTAAGAAGGAACCAAAGATCAGAGCCATTAAAGTCATTAAAATCAAAAAAAAATCTAAAGAAATAAATGATGAGGTTTTAGGCATAATCCCCTACATCAAGTGGTATCAAAGTAGGTAATCCATTGGTATAGTTTATGTCTATTAACGTTAAATCATTCTATATGAGATTATTAAAGGTTGTAAATAGAGATTTCAGGAAGCTAAGTTGTAGGATTACCATAAGAGAGAGTTAAAGAGTGGTGGTAGAGCAGCCCTAAGAAGAGAGCTAGTAGAATCTCAAAATAAAGAGAGAGACTCCAACTGAGAGTTGTATTTATAAGGTGAAAATTTCTTGGACAAGAGTATCAATAGACTAAGAAGAGGTTGAGACACCAAAGTAAGGTGAAAAAGACTTTATTAAGAGATGATGAAGATAGATAAGGTAAAGGATGGAAGGACTTGGCTAAGTTAGACTACCACAATGACAAAAAGAGGAAGACCCAAAGAGAAAAGGGTTATATTTTGAAGATTAGATGGGTTACATAGACAAAAGGTTAGATAGGATAAATCTCTTGGTGGAGTTTATCCAAGAAGAACAGGAAATGCAGTGATATGGTTGGGTAATGAATAATAAGAGGGTTAAGTGGCCTATAAGGCTAATCATGGAGAAAATAAGCAAGATTTTCAAGAGAGATGATGAGAGACAAAATATATTTCTATGTAGGAAGCTCAAGGAGGAGATGAAGAAGTTCAAGATGAGCAAAACAATTAGTAGACAAGAGGAAGGTGAGTAACACCTTGAGAAGAAGGAGATAGTCATGGAGGAGGATAAAAATATCAACATTTGTTATCCATAAGGAGGACTGATGTTGGGAGAAGAAGAAGAAGAGTCTTAAGAGGATATGTATCTCATTTGAGACGTGAGTGAAGAAAACATGCAAGAAGGATTAGTGTTAAGGAAAATAGCACTTGAAGAGGATATATGGCCTCCAATGTTTATTAATAATGATGCTTTTGATTATAATTATGCAGGTTTACAAACTAATTTTTAGTGTGATGGAGTGTCTAAATTGACACATGAGGGATATGAGTTCCAAGCACAAATTATGGCACAAGCTATAAACAAGAATAATGAGGCAAAGGAGTTGATATGGAATTATATGATGTAGGAAGTTGAATTTGAACTATTGGAGATCTAAAACCAAAGTGAAAATAATATATAATTTGTTAAAAAATCGAAAGAGGTAGTGTTATCATAAAAAATTTCACCCTTGAGGAGGTTGTTCAAGCCTCCTCACTTAAGTGATATCATGGGAACTCTTCAAAGGTTTTGGGTGAGCTTGTATCTGAAGACAACCTCTAGATATGGCTAGATACCTTGATACTCTCACATAGAATCACTACTAAACTAATTACAAAGGAAAAGGGAAAGATAACTGAAATCAAACTAAACTAGCGAGGTGATGCAGAAAATTTGTCTCCTCCACTTGCCTATCATGCACTAAGAACATGAACTAAGACTGAATCTAATTGCACAACTCAAATGGAGTCTCAAAACATGAATGTTTCACATAGAAGATATAACATGATGAATAAGCTAAGGGGATAATCAAGAGGTATAAAATACACTAATGAATGCTTCCAATTTTGATCTATACAAAACTATTGGAATCGCTTTATGTACCCTGAAAGGATGACTAACACCTGTAAGTAGATAAGAAGGTAGGATAAATGAGAGGAGGTTGCATACACCATCACTAGCTTTCATCAACTATCATAGATCATATAAAAATTTAAATCATAATATAAGGCTATAACTTAACTTTATTCATTCCAGAGGCAAAGTACAAATGTTCATTTAGACAGGGCTATTCCATGTCTAGCAAAAGGATTAATTACAATGCCAAAATTAGGCATATATATAAGATAAAAAAGAAGAGAGATAGATAATATAGGTGTCAAGATCCAATTATGGTTGACAAGTACTCATGAAACAAGTTAAAATCAAGAATTAAATACCAAAGTATAGTTATGAAGTATCTCTTCAACATGTGTGTGCTCCATTTGATGACAACTTGAGCAAGTTAGTGTAGGAGTTTTGTTTGACTTGGTGACTCACCCTTGAGCACATGAATACCCCTTATATTTATTATGATATTACCATTCATATTTTTGGATTATAAATGCCTTAGAAACCTATTTGAAATCCACATCCAATCATCTTTCCACCTCTGCTCTATAATTTCTTTCATCGTTCTCACATTTTCTCTTTTAGAGGCCTATTTCTTATAGCCCTATTTTGGTATAAAGATAATTATTTTGAGAGATACACATCACTTAAAATAAAACTAAGATAATATTTGGGTATCAATTATTCCCTTATCATCAACCAAAATTTTAGGGCCTAACTCCCAAGGCAGACCTACTTTATCAACACCCACCTTTCCCAATTAGGCCTAATGCAAGCCTGTAATCCTATAGACCATAAAAATACATATATTAACACTAAAAAAACATCAAAATATTTTTATTAACATCAAATAAGGTCCTTTGGCAAAGTTTCATTAAGTTTTATGGGTTAGAACTCAAGTTAGGCCAAATTATAAGTTTCTAGCCCTAGCTTGACCATACACATGCCTGAAGAGGTTGAAAGGAGATAAAAATAGATGGAGAGAGTTATAGGCTATTTCAAACCAATAAAAACCCTATGTTAATTCTTCCCTTTCTTCCTCCAACCTCTCCATTATTTGGTTTTGCAATCAATTCCAATGAGCTCATACCAAGTAAAAAGGCAAAATTTTGCGTATGAGAGAGGACTATGTAGTGGGTTGTATATGTCTTTTGTATTTATTATAAAATTATAAACATGATAACAAAACTCCAATGCACATATTATATACTTCTCTTCTCATTCTTGAAAATAGGCTAATATGAGCTGTTTAGTAGGATTAAACGTGTTTTTGGGGGTTTGGTACTTGTTGATGTTAAAATCAATGTTTTTTTTTTTTATAAATTATCCTCATTTTTAAATATTACATATGCATTCTTATCATCATATCATATATTTCACGTCCTCATTTTCATCTTGAAACATCATATGTTATGTAGGGTATGCTTCTTAAAACCTTATAGGTCTGCATTCACTTTTGTTTAAGCCCTTGAAAATATAATTCTTGGTATATTAAGGCCTATATTTATCTCCTTGAGATTTAAAACCAATTTAAAATCCCATAAACTCTTTGGAACATCTCAAACTACCTCCACACACCTAATTCTACTTGGCAAATAGTAAATTGATGTTCTTTAGGCATGTAGGTCTACAAGTTCAATCCAGAGTGATTCATGGGATTTTTTCCATTATTATATAGTCTATAAGTTTTTTAAATCTCTACCTTGAAGTATTAATACATACTTTCACCTGAATTAGTCAATCAAAACCTCAAAAGTGACTATTCATAAGAACATCTCCCTTATCTTGGAGGGTTGTAAATGCTCATGGACTATGTTTTAAGGATGGATCCTCCTCAACTAGATTATTACAATTTGAATGATTTAATCTCCATGAAAATAATATATTCAATTTATATACATTATTCATGGTCTCCTTGTCTTTTTACAACCTTCAATTTTTAACTTTGAACTCAAAACAAATAGGCCTGGGAGTGTCTACTTAAGGTTCTAGGCCTACAACCATCTATTATTGCATTGGTTTTTTACTTGAAAACCACTTCACACTGATGTGAATCCTTTTTGGGTTAAATAAAATTATATATAACTATACCACTTGTTCTATTATCCTCCTCCAATAACCAATATACTCTCAAACATCCTCATATATAGGAGCGGACTTGGTTGATCTCCCTTGGACCAAATACTCTATCAAATCATGAGAATAGTCTCGACTCACCAAAAAGGATTTATTGTCATTTGAATATGAATTTAAAAACTTATACAGATTCATTTAAATACATTTATGTCTACATATGATTCATTTTAATTGTGGAAGTCTATTGTAACCTTAAATACTAATTGTAATATAATTGATATTGGTATAGTCAATTTATTTGGGTAAACCTCTACATTTATTCATGAACTAGTCATAATGAAGCTCCAAGGAGGTATTAAGACTTTAATTATGATATAATTGATCCAGTATTTACACTTATCTTTATCATATCATGATCTTCAAGATCAAAATATTCCTTTAGTCACCTGTAACCTGATTATCACACCCTAAAACACTGAATAAAACATATCTCAAGCAAGTACAGGTGTGTGTTTGAGATTTAATGAATTTTTATTTAATTTTTAAGTGCCTATAAACATTATTATATCACATTACAATTACAATTTTTTCCTTCATCAACTCTGAGATGCATTTTCAAAGCAAAAACTCAACCCAAGGGGTTTTCTTATGCAAAACATGCAAGTAGTCTTCATCTTGGAAAATATTGAGGGCATTATCAGTCTATATATCACTTGAAGATATATTAAATGAATTTTATAAGTCCATATAACCTCTATACATGCTCAAAAATTCCTCATAACTATTCAATATACTTTCACATAGCCAAAACCCTACAAATAAGACCAAAACTGCCAATTCCAGGCCATTTTTAGTAATTTTTCCTCCTCATGCATGCCATTGATGATGGTGGATGATGTGTAAGGGATAATAAAACCCCTAAGGATATAAAAAAACCAAAAAAATTCATCCAATAATCCTTAAAACTCATTAAAAAAATAAAAACCCTATCTATGGGGTTTTAGGAAGGTTTGGGGATGCTTAACTTGATAACGATTGTTCATAAAGCATATCAATTTAATCCTAAAACAAAATATTTTAATTTAAATGGAATTATTTCCCATATCAACCCCCAATATCACTATTTACAACTTCCTTTACTCTTAATTAAATGAACACCTAAAAATGACCTTCACAAGCTTGTAAAGGAGTCGAAGGAGAAGATGAAATGCTTTTTGCATTCTTATGACTAGATAATACTACCAAAATCTTGATTTGACCTTGAAAACCTCTCAAAAACCTGAAACCATCCATTTTTTACATCAAATGACCATCTCCACATTGAAAAAATGCTTTAGAAGCTCTTATCAAGTGTATTTCAATGTTATACTTCAATTTCTTGATCATTGGAGGGTCCCACCACTTTTGCACATTGAAGATAACTTGAACCAACATGTATGAGGAGTAAATAGTCTTGAAATATCTTGGATACATGTTATAGGCCTCAAAATACACTTAATTATTCATGTTTTGTAAGGTAAACATTGCTTTAATATCTCTAAAACTACCTTAACTTTTGTTAAACATGAAATAACAATATTTCATCTTGACATACCTTGTCTCTGGAAGGTCACTTTCACCACAAGACATTATATCACCTTGAAAGTGTCAAAACACCAATATCTCATCATAGGTCAACATATTTTAATCTTTGCAAAGTAACCTTAAATTTTGATAAGATACCTTAATATTTCCAAACTCAAATAAAACCTTCATGAAAGAGATATGACAAGACTATGGGTGTGACTCACCCTTAAGACACTCTCCTAGACCTTGAAATAGAACTTAAGATGATAATAACTTGTAAAGACACCTTTTTATGACCAAGTTTGACCAAGTTTGACTAATAGACCAAGATAAAACCTAACAAAAGATCAATAACAAGCATAAGAAAGACTAGAAGTAAAGTTTGGAATTGACCTTACCTATGGTAGCCAATTTTAGCTAACATATTTGATGACCTCCTAGGATTTCATGCTTTCTAAGCATTTAGACCAATTGTCTTCATGCCTCTATTGGGATATGGAGTTGCCTATGCTCAACGCAACCTTAAATATACCTTGAATCTTAAATACAAACTTCTTGAAACAAATGGAATAACTGAGTACCTTCACCACACACAATAAGATAAGAATCAAATAGGCCAAAGAAAGACACCAAAATAAAAAATACACACACTATGCTAAGAAGCACTTAGATAAGACAAAATAAGAAACTACTATGTATAAATAACCTATAAGAAATTGAGCCTCCTATTTGATCAAAATGGAAAGTTTGTAAGTCACTTTCATGTTATGAATAAGAATGGTGTACAAGTTGTTGTTCACACTTGGTTATTTCTTTGGAATCTCCTTTATTTATCACTACCATCTTTTAATTGACCTCAAATGGAGAAACAATAGAAAACATGTCTCTAATGAACACAAATTTAACTTGATCTTCAACATTTATCTCATACTATTTTCTATACTTGGCATGTCTGAGATCTCCAAATTGATCACACTTTGATTTATAAAGGCATCATTAGCTTCATTTTATATTGGCTCCTTAAATTCCATCTCTTTCTTACCTTGAATAGAATCATATTCATCATATCTTGCTACATCATGTACTTGAAACTCTTGGTGATGATCTACAAGACATATTGGATTTCTAGTAACTTTGTATTTCTCATCAATAACTTCATTTTGATCTTCTAGATGTGTAATCCTACAAAACTCTTAAAATTCCTTGAACATGTCCAAGTAGGACTACCACATGTCCTTAAGACCTCTTTGAACTTGTCCATGAGACTCAACAATATCATCAACCATGGTGTTCTCTTAAATATCCTTCTCACTCATGTATTCACCATGCTCATTTGCCAAGACAACCATCTTAGCATCCTTCTCATGGATTATAGGTTCACTATCCAAACTCGAGTAAAAAAAATTCTAGTTACTCTGAAAAGGAAGCTTCCTCTTGGTCACTTGAAATCATGTCAACTTCTATCTCATTCCTACTATTTTTTTTAGGTATAGTTAACTTGTCAAGCACTAAAAACTCTTTAATAGACTCATGACATAGCTGAAATTTTCATTCTTCAAATTATATCTCTTATTATTAATGCTCAACAAGTTTAAAGACTAAAGTGTCTTAATGAAGACTCACCTCATACTCAGTTGTATCTTGATCAACTGTTATATGATCATCTTTTCCTTCATCAAGACTCAATCTATGATAACTATATTGGTCTTATTTTTACTACATGAATAATGGAATCTCATATACCCATCCAATGTCCAATTCATCATGTTTATTTTGTATCAAAACTGATTTTTCCTTTTCTTCGTCAACATCAAAGTCATACCAACCAAGCTAATCCACTTGATCATTTGTGACCTCTTGAAGATTGTCTAATAGTTGGCTAGAAAGTATAGCTCTTTTTTCATCTCTAAAAAATGATTAGATTTCCTCTTGATAATGGGAACTAAAAATAAGGATCTATTAATCATATACACTAGAATCACTCTCTTCAAAGTCTTCTTGAGGTTCAATTATAGATGATTGATTTTCTTTCTCAAGGGCTACCACTTCATTACCTAGATTTCACAAGCACTCTTTTTCAACTGAATTTCCATATTCTTACCTCAATGTAACATGTTATCCTTCACAAAAAGAGGGAGTGGGAGGGAAAGAGACTTCATTGGTTTGATTTAAAATTGATAGAGTATCCTTATAAATTAGGATTTTGGGAGGGCTAGGATGAGTTTAGCATTCTTGGAGAGATGGAGAATGGAATTGTTTTGATAATTCTACATTCTTCTCCTTCCACTCCTAAATAAATCTATCAAAATTTGATGTGTCTTGAACTTCATGAATAGTTACAACTTGGGGGATGAGTGATGGAATTTAAGGAATCAATAACTATCTTGACTTGACCTCCATACACTTATCTTCTTATTGACTTTAGATAGGCATGTGATAAGGTTGTTTCTCAAGAGTTGGCATGATATAATTAGGGGTTTTAGTCCAAGAAGGTCTCCATGATGTAATGGTTTTAGGATCTTGAGGAAGAGTGGGTGAAGGTTATATAGGCATAGACCTTTCTTTGTGGCATAGTGTAATTTGGGTTGGATTTGGAGGTTGAATTGGAGTGGGAGAGGGCATACAAGACTTAATGTATTGCATTTGTTACCTCTCTTCAAGTAATAATCTATTATCTATGAAATGAATCAGTCTTATTATTTATAACACTTCATCAATTAGAATATGTTTATTCCTTCTCTTAATATCTACCAACTTATTCTTGACCAACTATAAAAAACTTCTCTTTCTGAATGATCTCACTTTGATAGGAAGGTATAGGGATAATTAGGCTAACCTACTTTTTTCTATCAATCTCCCTCATTTTAATTTCATATTCCAACATAATTTTTTAGTTCTAATAGGGATTGAGTAGGATTATCATAGCTTTGACAAGATTGACTAGAGGGATAAACAAGCTACCAAGGAGATAGTTGGATTAAGAGATGGAATATACATATGTTGATAACATTGATAAGTTTGTCATGATATTGTTTTAGAACCACTTAGGTTGAATCCATGAATGCCATAAACTTGATATGAAGAATTTGAAAGCATAGAGTATGCATTTTGACCAAAATAATGATGAAAATACATACCAATTTTCTAATTTTTAGACACTTGGGATATGTATACCAATTGTGTTTCACTTGGATTCACCATTTATGATTGTGTTCATGCCGCCAAAGGCTGATATATTAAAGAGAGGCATCAAGAAATCTTCAATAGATCTAATCTTGTGTCCCACCAAGCGTGATAGAATTGTTATCATCAAAAATTATACCTTTAAGGAGGTTGTTCAAGCCTTCTCACTTAATATATACCATGGGAACTCTTCAATTGATTTGGATGACCTCATATCTTAAGATAACCTCTAGAGAGGGCTAGCTCCCTTAATGATCTCACTTATAATCACTACTAAACTACTTACTTGCAAAGGAAAAGGGAGAAAGAAATGAAAGAAAATTAAAATCGAAATATGATACACCAAATTTACCTCCTCCACCTACCTATCATGTACTAAGAACATAAAATAAGGTTAAATATAATTATGTAACTTAAATGAAGTCTCTAAACATGAATGTTTCACATAGAGGCTATAACATGATGCATGGACTAAGGGGATAATAAAGAGGTTTAAAAGACACTAATGAATGCTTCCACTTTTGATCCATACAAAACCATTAGAATCACCCTATGTAACCTAAAAGGGTGACTAACACTTGAAAGTAGATAAGAATGTAGGACAAATGAGAGGAGTTCCATACACCATCACTAGAATTCATCAACTAACATAGAGAATTTACTAGTTGGAAGCATAATATAATGATATAACTCAACCTTATTCATTCCAAAAGAAAATTACACGTGTTCATTTGGATAGGGATACACCATATCCATCAAAAGGATTCCTTACAATGCCAAAATTAGGCATACATATAGGAGAAGGAAGAAGAGAGAGATAGAAGAGAGGTGTCAAGATCCAATGATGGTTGATAAGCACTAATGAAACAAGTTACAAGAAATAATCAACTGTCAAAGGATAGTTATGAAGTCTCTCTTCAACATATATGTGCTCTATTTGATGACAACTTGAGCAAGGTGGTGTAGGAGTTATGTTTGGCTTGGTCACTCACCATTGAGCACTTGAAAATACCCATTAGAGTGATTATTAGATGACCAATTATCTTATTAGAGTCTAGCTACCTTAGAGACCTATTTCAAATCCACATCCACTCATATTCCTACCTCTCTTATGCAATTTTTTTCATCATTCTCACATTTTTCCTTTTGGAATCATATTCCTTATAACCCTATTTGTGTAAAAATATCCTTGGTTTGAGAGATAAATATAAAATATAGTAAAAATAATAGCATATTTGGATACCTATTATCCCCTTACAACTTCACCCAAAATTTTAGGTCCCAACTCTCAAGGCAAACCTACTTTCTCAACACCCACCATTCCCAATTAAGCTTAATACAAGCCTACTATCCTATAGACCATACATGTATGTATATTGCCACTCCAAAAACACCAAAATATTTTAAATAACATTATATAATTTATATTGGAAAATTTTCATGAATTTTTATGGGTTAGAACTCAAGTTAGTCCAAATTCCAAGTTTTTAGCCCTAGTTTGACCATGTGCATGCCTAAGGAGGCTGAGAGTAGAGAAAAATAGATGGAAAGAGTTATATGATATTTAATACAAAAAAACACATATTTTAGGTCTTCCCCACCTTCCTTTAGCCTCTTCAAGAATTTTTTTTTCATGATCAATGCCAATAATCTCATATAAAGCAAAAAGGCAAAATTTTGTGTATGAGCGAGGACTGTGTAATGGGTTGTAGACGTCTATTGTATTTATTGTTAGATTATAAACATTTTAAACATCCTCCATGGTATATAATATCTCCATACACGTTTATTTTTCATCCAAACAAAAACTCCAATGCACATGTTGCATACTTCTCTTCTCATTCTTGAAAATAGGCTCCTAGAAGGAGCTCTTTAATAGGTTTGAAGGTGTTTTTTGGGGTTTGACACTTGTTGAGGCTCAAACAAAGGTTTTTTTAGTCAATTAACCTCATTTTTTAATCTTAAATATACCTTATTATCATATTATCATAGTTTTCACATCCTCATTTTCATCTTGAAACAGCATATGTTATAGGGGGTATGCTTCCTAGGTTGAAAATGTAGACCTATATGTCTACAAGCCTTTAGGTATGCATTAAATTTTATTTAATAAATTTAAATATACTTATGGGTATATTAATCCCTATAGGTATCTCCCTGAGATTTTAAACCAATTTTCATGATCAAAAACTCTTTGGAACATCTCAAACTACCTCCACACACCTAATTCTGCTTGGCAAATAGTAAATTGATGTTCTTTAGGCCTATAGGTCTACAAGTTCATTCAAGAGTATTTATTGGGATTTTTTCCATTAATATATATTATCTTATGTTTTAAAATATCTACCTTAAATTATTAACACATACTTTCAACTGAACTAGTCAATCAAAACCTCAAAAACTGACTATTCACAAAAACTTATCCCTTGTCTTGGAGGGTTGTAGATGCTCATGGATTTTGGTTTAAGGATGGATCCTCCTCCATTGGATTATTATAATTTGAATTATTTCCTCTCCATTAAAATCATATATTCAATTTTTATAAATTATTCATGGTATTATTGTCTTGTTACAACCTTCAGTTTTCAACTTTGAATTCAAAAAAGTAGGCATGTGAGTCTTTACTTGAGGCTCTAGGCCTACAACCATGTGTTCTTATAATGGTTATTTTATTTAAAAACAATTAACACTAATTGGAATACTTTTTGGGTTAAATAAAATTATATATAACTCTCCCCCTTTATCTACTATCCTCATCTAATGACTAAGACACTCTCAGTTATCTTCAGATATGGGAGCAGTGTTCTCCCTTGGGCCAAATACTCTATCAAAGCATGAGAATAGTATTTAATCACCATGAAGTATTAATTATAATTTGAATAGTCATTTTAAATTTTATACAAGCTCATTTAATTGACATATATGTCTAAATATGATTCTTTTTTAGCATAGAAGTCTCTTGTAACCTTACAAACCAATTGTAATAGAAGTGGTATTAGTATAATCAATTGATTTAGGTGAACCTTTACATTTATTCATGAGTTGGTCATAATGAAGATATAAATAGGTATCAATAGTTTAATTATGATATAAATTATCCAATAGTTATGCTTATATTTATCATATCATGATCTTCAATATCAAACTATTCCTTTATTCACCTGTAACCTGATTGTCACACCTCATGACACTAAATAGAACATATCTCAAGAAAGTAAAACTATGTGTTTGATATTTATTGAATTTTTATTTCCATTTTAAGTTCCTATATACATTATTATATCACATTTAAATCACCATTATTTCCTTCATCAACTCTAAAATGTATTTCTAAAATAAAAACTCAAGCCAAGGGGTTTTCTTATGCAAAACATGTAGACAATCTTCATCTTGGCCTCTCTTGAGGGAATTAATCATCTGTATATCAATTTAAGACACATTAAATGGATTTTATAATTATATATAACATATACACATGCTCAAAAAGTCCTCACAACTGGTCAGGATGCTTTCACACAACCAAAACCTATAAATAAGTTTATAATTACCACTTTCAAGACATTTTTTGTACCTTTTCCTCTTCACACGTGCCACTTATGATGGAAGATTATTTAAAATATATATTCAAACCCATTATGATCTTAAAAAACTAACCATTTTCATACATTAATCTTGAAAACTTGCTTTGATAAGAAAAACCTTGCTTGTGGGGTTTTAGGATGGTTTTGGGCTGCTTAACTTGTTAACAATTGTTCATAAAGCATAACCTTTAAATCATCAAAATAACGACTTCAATTTTAAGGTAATAAAGGCCCCTATAAAACCCCAATATAATTGGTTCCAAATCCCTTTCCTCTTGATGGAATGAACACCTAAAAATGACCTTCTTAAGCTTGTAAAAGAGTCAATGGAGAAGATGAAATGTTTTTTGCAATCTTATGGCCTAAAAACACTAACAAAATCATTATTTGACCTTGAAAACCTCTAAAAAACCTGATACCATCCATTTATAACATAAAATGACCATCTCCATGTTGAAAAAATGCTTTAAAAGATCTTGGCAAGTGTATTTGTATGTTATACTTTAGTTTCTTGATATTTTAAGGGTCTCACCACTTTTTCACATTAAATATAACCTAAACCAACATGTTTGATGAGGAAATAACCTTTACATATCTTGGAGACATGTTAGAGACCTCAAAATACACTTAATTCTTCATGTTTTTTTAAGGTAAACATTACCTTAATATCTCTAAAACTACCTTAACCTTTGTTAAACATGAAATAACAATGTTTCATCTTGCCATACCTTGTATCTATAAGGTCACTTTCACTAAAATACATTATATCACCTTGGAAGTGTTAAAACACCAATATCTCATCATGGTTCAACATATTTTAATCTTTTCAAAGTAACCTTAAACTTTGATAAGATACATTAATATTTCAAAACTCAAATAAGACCTTTATGATAGAGATAATGACAAGACTAGGGGTGTGACTCACCCTTGCCACACTCTCCTAGAACTTGCAATAGACCTTAAGATGACAAGAACTTGACAAGACACATTTATATGAGTAAGTTTGACCAATATACCAAAATAAAACCTAAGAAAATATCTATAACATGGCTAGCCAAGACTAGAATCAAAGTTTTGAATTATCCTTACCTATGGTAGCCAATTTCAGCTAACAGGTAGAATTACAAACTACAGAGAAGAAGATTACAAAGGAAAGGAACATGTTGCCTATAAGAACACTTCAATAAAATTAAATTATAGGTCATGTAAGGGGAAAAAAATAAACAAAAATAATTAATTTAAAATCAAGGAGACAAGACAAAGCAAATGAATGAAGACAATCAAGATAAGAGGTTCTCATATGAAGAACCTAGAATGAGATTGAAGGCACTGAAAAGGAAGATGACAATAAGAAGTAGTATAAAAAGAAAGATATTGGTGATTGGTATGAGCAAATGGTGGTTGATAAGGTAAAGAGGCTAAGAATATATAATAAGGAGCTTAAGGTGAAGGAAGGTATGCCCAAAGAGGCTTGGATGGAGGTTACAATAGCAAGAGAGGATGACAAAGACCGTGATATCCTTGAAGAGACTATCAAGTCTCATGAACATTATGTGATATATACTAAGCAATATGGTTCATTAATGGAGATGATAGAGAAAGATTCACTCCATGATCACATGGATAATTTTAAGCAATGAGGCATAAGAGCTCATAATAGAGCAAGCCAAGGAGGAAAGCAACTAAGAAGCTAAGTTGATGAATAATAAATGTTTGGAGGAGGATAATACCAATATAAAATTAATATAATGAATAATTAATAGCCATTTTTCATTGATAAATTAAGGAGATGGAATTCCTATCCTAATAACTAATTCAAGTAAAGACAAATAAAAATCAACATTGAGTATGCCAACAGATGAAGAGATACAAGTAAAGAAAACATAAGAAGGTGAGTAAGAGAAAAAGAAAGGTAAGAAGTTAGTCTATGTGAATATTCATGTTGCATCTAATTTGGTTAAAGTTATATATGATAATAATAGGAGGAAAGGTTGCCAAAGAGTGTTGTGCTATGAGGAATTTGAATTGGTTAAGAAAGTGTCATTGTAAGAAGAGCAAGGAGTTTATGAGAAGACTCACCATAAGAAGGTAGGGTATCATGAAGAAGCATCTAAAGAATATGCCAAGGATAGAATTAAAAGAGTGAAGGAATAACATGTTTAGAATTAGATATTATAAAAAAAATCAAAGGATAAGGTATTGTGAAAGAGATAAACTATCAAGGAGTGCATGGACAAGCCATGACAAGTGAGGAAGAAAGAAGCTATGAAGTAGAAGTAGGAGTGAAGAATATGAAAAAAACCATTTGGGGCATAATATGATGAAGATAAATCAAAAATGGAATGGATATAGGATGAATAAGACAAACAATTACAAAGGATCATGTATTTCATGGAGATAGAGGATGAGGTGGCAAATAGATAAGGTAAGTCATGAAGACAAAGATGCAAAAACTAGATAAGGATAAAAGAGAAAGACAAGATGTGCATTAGTAAGATGATATAAAAATATCATAATATGAATAATTGGAAAGTAATGAATAAGTATAAAAAAGTAATTTGAGTAAGAACTCAAATTTTCCCCACATGGGGAGTATGATGCAGAGCATCACAAAGTGAATTATATGTACATATGTTTAATGTAGACACCTAAAACTAACCAACAATAACCTCTAATCAGGGTTTTGGCCAATTTACACCCAAAATGCATAATTTGGCCTAAAAACATTAAAACATGCTAAATGATGTGAAACTGACATATTCAAGTGCCAATTTTGGCTAGGGTATCCCTAAATGGGGCAATGCAATTTATGGGCCAACTAACTTTGATCAGATCATTTTGAGTCAAAAATCCAATTTTGTACCTGGGTGCTCTAGATTGCTATTTCCTATCAAATCTCTTTCACAAGACACATGTCTTTGTTATTTGTTATTGGTAACATCCTAAATGTGAATATGATTTTAATGCATCTGACATGGACTTCTAATTCTAATCCAGTCAAAATTTGGACCAATAACAAGACATTCTGATCAACTTGAGTAATTTGTGCACAAAGTGCTTAATCATGCGTAAGAGATAATTAACCCAAATCAAGGCCTAATAAAAAATTCCATGCAAACTTGTTGAAAAATTATTTTTGGAAATGAATATGGAATATATTCATCATCAGGTGACCTCATTTCTTGGGAAGACATCCTTAGGCCATAAATGCCATAAATATCAGGATTCATGACCTCCATGCCTCATCAATGCCTTCCATGATGCCCTTCGTGCCTCTTAATTTCCCCTTATTCCAATGTAATGATAAAGATAATTACAAAATTAATTCTAAAAATTGAATTGATCTTCAACCACACATCTTCATCTCAAGATGGATGATTCAGGTTGATTCTAAACATTTACAAAAATCTATAAATAGAGAGGCCAAGAACATCATTTCTAAGATATTTTGGTGCAAAGTTATTATGCTCAAATATCTTCAAGAGACTTAAGAATTCAGAGTTATAATGCCAAATTTATTCCAATCCAAGCCAAGCTACAAACTAAAGGTGCCAATGAGAGGTGGAGGTATACAAGCTTCCATTGCCAAGGACTTCATGAGCACAAGCTGAGCAAGCCACTACTACAAAGGCATTTAGAGAATCCAAGGAAGGTGAAGTAACTCTTGTGTTTTCATTCCATACTTTTTAGTTGTGTTTGTCATTTGATTTTTTTAACTAAGCTCTCTCTAGTGTCTAGGCCTAGAGATGTTATGTTATTAGTGTGTTTCTTTCATGTTGTTTTCATTTTGGAACTAACACAATACTAACCATCTTCTCTTGAGTCAAATTCCTAGATCACATAATGGTATGCCCGATGGGACAAGACACATCTCACACTTGAAGGAAATCATTTTGCAACTCTAAAATACTTATTTAAGCCTTTAAAACTCTTGTAAATTGATTTTGTAACTTTATTTTGCCATTTTTGGTTGCCACAATTTTACATAGTAACCAACGTCAGTAAGTAATATTGACATTAGTTATATGGCTTAACTAATGTTAATTAACAAAACTGACGTTGGTTATATTTTCGTTAGCCAAGGTAGCTATCATCAGTTTTAATAACCACTGTTGGTCACTACATTTTTCTAAAAATATAGACCTGAGAACTATTTTTCCAAACTTTATTGTTTCAAGATAAAAAGATCTTTAAATCTAAAAGACATGTTAACATTTTTGTTATAATACCAAGCTTGATATTTGTTCAAAACATGTTTAAATTACCTTTACATGCTTAAAAATCAATTAGGAACCTTGTTTTGGGTGTTTAACAAAGAATTTAGATGTTTTGGTGAATGTTTTCAAAGTTTGTAACTAAGACCAAGGGGTCAAATAAATACCACCAAATCTTTCATTTTGGGTTTAAAATTGAACACGCTTGTCAATTCTTGGTTGCAATAGTTATTTAATTAAATTTTTGTCTAGTAAAAAGAGGAATGTTGCATGTATGCTCTTCCATTTGTCCCCTATAGGGAACCGTTGGAATCAAAAGAGCCATTCCTATTGAAAATAGCCTACTCCAAGGCTTAGAAATAAATTCATCTAAAGCACTCCCCAAAAACTTGTCAAAGTTTGGGTAACTTTGAAAATGACCCTAAAGTCTTTCTACTTTCATTCTTTATTTATTTTTTATGTATCTTAGATTACAAGGGTAACTTCATCACCTCCCACAAGTTCTTTAGGGAAGCTTTGACCTAGGTTTTCATCTCCCAGCATTGACTTCATTTGGCTACTTTAGAATTACACACAGGACGTAGTGGCACTTTGGACATCACACTGCACTGAGCGGACAATAGGATGTAGTGGTTGCAAAAAAGACTAGACCTTTTTGCAACAAGCTAAATGATATGGACCCAAAATTCATGTTTTTCTTTTGAATTATTTGGCATGAAAGTCATTGTGTAATTGATTCCCCTAGATCATTCAAAAACTTGTTAGATCTTAGACAAATCCCCACTTGTCATGAAATTATTGTTGGTGTAGGTTGTACCTCAAGGTCCATGTCATAGTACTATCATTTGAGAGAAGGGGGATGTAAAAACCCTACTATATAATGCACATTTACTTTTGGATGAACACTTAAAATCCTCTCAAATGACATATAATGATGGATTCCAACAAATACCAAGTAACCTTGTCATTTTAGGATCTAAGGGCGATTAATTAGTTGATCTTATCCTAGTTTAAAAGTCTTGTTTGGATTCAAAACTTGATGTAAATAAACACTCCAAACCAAACACATAGTCCAAATTTTCCTTTAAACAAAGAGGCATTATGTTATCCATGTGCGATCATCAATTTGCCTTGTTCAAAAGTTCATCAAAATCTTGAGAGTCATATCATCCACTTTGGTGTAGTTATGTTGCCCAATTAACTCTAGACCTTTACCAAAGTTGTTTAAGTCCTTCACTTATAATCTAAATTTAGAATTACATGTTTACAAGTTCATAGGGTTGATGTATTAAGTGGGTTCACCATTTTCACTAAACTTGTCAGAATGTAGGTTTAATTTCTAATTTAGGTTGAAAGCCATTTAAAGACTCATAATCATTGTCATCATTTGATATACTTAAGCCATTTTTTGTTAAACACTTGCACTTTAATTTTATGCACCAAAACATTTTTTGAGTCAAGAATAGTGTTATGCTGTCAAAATTGTAGGAAAACATCTTTGCCTTAGAGAGTTTTTGAAACAAACCTTTTTGTCATACCTTTTGGGTAGTATAGCATCATTACACTGCCCAAAACATTTTGAATATTGTTCCATAGACCTTCTTTCATAGGGTTCAAATTTGTTCCTACATTTTCAGACCAATCCAAGTGTAATTTTGTGATCTTTTATCTAAAATGGTTATACTATTCGCTTTTGTCTAGCTTGTTTGTCAAAAATAACCCAGTTTTATACCATTTTTTGTGAGAAAATAAACTATTTATAAAGTGCCTTTTGCTTCATACATTATACCTAGTTGATCAAGTTCATGTCCAAGAATCAAATGCCTAGTGTTTGTTAGAAGTGTTTCAAATTTGTTAGATTAAAACTTTCATCTATTTTTAAAGCCTAGCTTTTGACGTCGTTTGGCCAAGAGTCCTAGCACATGCCTTGTTTGAGCCTAGCTTTTGATGCCACATTTGGCCAAAAGACTCAGCAACTTTTAAAATCCTAGATTAGACTGATTTGAAACACTTTGACCTTAGAGTTTGGCATTTTGATTTTAGGTCTATTTACTTGCTTATCTTTATGTGAACATGAAATGTTAGATACTTCATGCTAGTTTGTTTCTTCACAAAACTTTGCATAAACCTTTTGATCCTTTTGACAAATCTAGACCAAGTTGTAACATCATCTTTTTTAGACATTGTCCTTTTTTGGAGTTTGAAGAAACTCTTTGACCTTTTATCTCAAAAGCATTGACTATGGATCCCAACATGTATTTCTACACTCATAGTGGACTCATGTAAAATCTAGGGATTAATAATGTGGTTTTGCAGGACAAAATGGTATAAGACCTCTATGTAGATAGTAATGCTTATGATATGGATTCTTATCCCTCTTATAATACTCAATCAAGGGCACAAAGCCAAGATCCATTGGCCAACTATCTAGTTAACACACCACCTTATTCAAATAAGACCAAGAGCAAATGGTGAAATACCTAGCTACAATACCTATAGTGGATGAGCTAGTACTTCAATAGTCATGTTATACTAATATAGCTTCCATGTATGATCCATTTTTGTTTGAATGACATTTGTTAGAAAACAAAGACAAGATTTTGGTTAGAGCCATAGAGGTAGGGGTTAAGTTTTCAATATACCTCCCTCATAAAAATTTACCAAGTCTAGTAAGAGTGCCCTATAATATCATTTATGATCAACAGGCTTCTTCTAAAAATCTTATGACTCTAGTCTAAACAACATACCAAGATCCTAATATATCTGAAGGAGGCAAAAACATCATAGAAGAACACTTTAACCAAATGCAGATAGCATATCAAACATATTTAAATCTAGCACATGATTTCAATCAGATGAACATGGCAAGTAAGCCTCTAATTGACCTATTTCATTCAACAAGAGTATTGATAGAGTTAATTGGACAAGAGAATCTAAATTTTGACCCATTCATACAAACTACTTTGATAGATAACTTGATGCATATGCTCATTATTGAAGAAGTGTCTTCAGCCTATACACTAAATAGTTAGCCAAACATAGTAGATAATGTGCAAACAAAATCTAGTCCTGATCAAAGTGGTACTAACACACAAACAACTAGCCAAAAACATATGTCTATAGTTAATCCTATGAATAGGTCATCATACCAAGGAGTGGGAGTATCTACACTCCAACCTCAACTTGTTACTTCCTCAAGTGAGCAATATATGGGATTAGATAATCACAAAATGGCCAATATCATGCCTCAATAATAAAATGTGATTAATCATACTCCTCCTTAATGGGTACCGAGTAGTATTCCATAACAATAAGCACAATCCAGTGTATCAATGTAATAGTGGACAATTACATTTCCACCTCAATTAGGGTCAATAAATGTTACTCTTCACCTGGTAATGATGAAAATACCTCTTCAATTATAGACTAATATGCCAATCTAAAACCAAGCAATGACTAGTCAATAACATGCAAATATTGGTCAATGATAGATGCCAAATCTATAGCATACTCTCACTTCCTCATAGGGATTCATGCAACAAAGAGGTCACCATATTTCTCAAGCACCTACTAGACAGCCTTTGGTTCAAAATATACCACAAATCTATAGATAAGCTCTTGTCCACAATTTCCCACTCAATATCAAGGTTTGATTAGTCGAAAACATGTCCCTTTTAAACCATAGCAAGCATAGTGTAGTTATATCCCTCCATCCCAACCACAAAATCTTCTAAGTAAAACCTTTATCACCAACCCAAACCAAAATATCACACAACCAAAAGTGTAATTTCAAATACATCTTAATCCACGTATGCATATTCCTGGTCCATTACCTAACCAAACCAATATACCCCAACAAGTATCTCTATCATACCTTGGTCAAAGTTTTCCACTTGTGACTTTTCAACCATTTGTCCAAACCAATGTTCTCCCTCAAACCAATATTACTTATGGTTTCCTATCTCAAGAATTGTAACAGATGAAGGATGCAATTGCTACCATTCAAGCTAGTAAATAAACTAAAAAGATCAAATTCAATGGTGTATGTTCCTATCTATTCAACATGGAGTATTTTTAGATACCATTTCCTTCAGGATACGAACCACCCAAATTCAACAAATACAAAGGGAAAGGTGATCCTAAGGCTCATTTGATTGAATTCTTTGTCACATGTCAACTAGTTGCATATAACGATATATACATTTTATCATTGTTTCCAAGGAGCTTGGCTGGACAAGCCTTGGAGTGGTTTTAAAAATTACCCAAGAACTTAGTAGAAGATTTTGATGATCTTTCTGATAAGTTTGTGTATCACTTTTCCTTAATCTTGACAATGAGATTTCATTAGTGGACTTAACACAAGTAAAGAAAAAGGTTGGGGAGAGTTTAATAAGTTATTTATATTGGTGGAGAGCCCTTGTAAGCCATTTCACCCATAGTTTACTAGATAAAAAATTAGCCACTATGTTTACCAAAAATTTACATAGTGAGATAGTTTATCACTTAGAACTATAATGTGCACATACTTTCAAGGAAATCATTGAGAAAGGCTTATTGATTGAGTGAAAGCTCATCAATAAAGTAGTTATCAAGCTTAATTCAACTAATCAAAATCAAGCTACCAATTAGGAAAATGACCAACATCCCATCTAAGCACAAGCATCACAACCAGTCCAGGCAAATAACCATGAAAGACTGGAGCAATTCAACCATAATAGGAATGTTGTGGGAAATGGAGTAACTGAATCCCATCATATGCAAATGGTACAAACATCATCTACACCACCCTTTTAGCTTAATCCTTCCTATTAACCTCTCCAACCAAGGTTGCAAGCATAATAACCAAGACCTACACAACAAATATAGTAGCCATTACCATTACAAACCCCTCCTCCTAGAAAGACTGTGCCTATATGTCATGTCTTTAGTGATGTAGGAGAACCTATTGAGTCTATATTTCACAAGCTTGTTACTATTAATCTGATTAGTTGGCCTATACTAAAGCATTATCCATAATGAATTCATTATCTTTATTGGTATTGTGAAAATAAATTTTGTGACTATCATCAGGTCAATGGGTAGAATCTATGAAGATGTGTCCAAATCAAGCATTTAATTGAGAATATGTTGAATAATGGGGAGATAAAATTGGATAATGGTGCTTCCACTTCTATTCAAACTCTTAGGATCTATCAAACCCCTTTCCCCAACATAACAATAAATAGTAGTAGAATAATCAACAACAACAACAATGGCTAGTGCAGCAGCAAAATCAATAGTATCAAAATCAAAGACCAAACCAGTAGGACCAACACAATTAATAGTAGAACCCACAATTACAAAACAATAGATAAAACCAAGGTCATAATAGTAATAACCAATAAACCTACCATGCAGTTTCACATGACTACAATAGGGTTGTAGGTCATATTGCAGGGGGTAGCATTAATATCATCTCCATTAATCCTAGACCAAATACTAATCAGTCTAGACCATTGTTAAACAACAATATTTAGCCAAATCACATGGATAATCCTTCTTTGACCTAGGAGTGCATACAGGCAAACTTACAAACTAGGACTTCCCCTTTTGGACCTTATATCGATAAATCATTCTTACCATGTGACCACATGCAAGTGCATCGATAACTAAGACTTATCATGTCTGCTCCCACACCATTTCCAACATTGATTATCAATAATGGTCTAGTATTTAATCTTGATTATGTAATCACAACTTATAGGTCAAAGATTACTATCTTAGGCCCACAACCATCTACCACTTTGCCTTTCATCTAACCAGCCATTCAGCTTTAGAATAAACCATTCACTACTGACCAAGATAGGAAATTTGATATTGTGAAACAATTGCAGAAGATACCAGCATAAATTTATATTTTAAATTTTTTGAAAATGTTAGTAATCCACAAAAACATCTTGAATGAGTTTTTGAACCAATCCACTATTGCTAGTAACATATCCCCTGATAAATTTTAATCTTTGGCTAGACACCTAGCTCTAGCCCAACAAGTCACATTCAACCAAAGTGATATGTCTTCCTTTGGCCTGATCCATAATAACCCATTATACATATAAGTTTATATCAAATGGCATAAAGATAAACATGTCCTTATAGACAATGTATTTGGCATCAACATAGTGTCTCTAAAGCTCATCAAGCTTCTTGGGTACACAATGATAGATCTATAGCCAGTAACCATCAAGGCCTATGATAATCAAGAAAGAGAATCAAAAGGCACCATTAGTTTTTTAATTATCATTGGGCCTTTAATCCATGATACACTTTGCCATGTGCTTGATCTTGAGTTATCATATAATATGCTTCTAGGAAGGCCTTGGTTACATGAGATTCATGCAGTCCCATCAATGTTGCACCAATGTATCAAGTTTTCTCACTCAGGGATGGAAGTGAATATTCCAAGATATTTACACCCATATGAGCACTACAAGCATCTTGAGGCCAAATTTCAAAGCTATAATTATCAGAATGGTATGAATCCAAGTTCCAAGCAGGATAAAGGAAAAGCTATACTTATTGATCCTTCACCAGATAATTGTATAGATGCTAATACCTTGGATTCCCTTTCTCACATGTCACCTCTTGAAGCTTCTAATCATTTCACCATTTTAGATAATAGACTAAGAGAGTGTGTGACCCATGATACATTTCATATTTTCAATCTTTCTCAGAATCCAAAAACCTTTGGGAAACCTAAAGTCACCCCACATATGCATTGGAAACAAAAGAACAAAGATAAGGGACTTATCACATTTGTACCAGCATCTAGCCTAGGGGCTGACCCTCTTGAAGGGGATGACTCATGGTTATACAATAATAACCAAGATGATTGTTATAAAAATGCCCAGTATCCTATTCTTAATAAGATCATGGAGTGTCACAATTATGAAGGAAGAGGCCTTAGACCAAATTAGTAAGGAACCATCGAGTCAATTTCCATGACTAAGTATGAAATACCTTATGGACTTGGATTTAAACCACTTGGGGGTGACCCCAAATATCTTATTCAAACTCCATCACCAACGACTAGTGATGATGATTCTGATAGTGAAGCAAAGTCTAATCATAGTCTCACCTTTGATGACCTAGTTGAAACTAATTTATTTGATAACAATGCCATTTGTACCCTTACCTTGGCCATTTATCACAATCATTTTCCATTATATTATCCCCAACTGATAGATTGAGACCAATAAGAATCCAACCTAATGATTGATGAGTTCTAGAATATTGAGGCATTCTATGATTTATTAGGCCTTAGAGACAATGTTCTGTTGGGAGATCATAAATCAATTTTCGCAATTACATTAAATCCTGCAACCTATTTTGGAGAGTGAGTGAACACCCTTAGTCAAAAACAAATAAGTAAAACATTGAGGTCCCAAAGTGAAAACCTCTTTTAGGTACTTTTTGACCAAGGAAAAAATAAAGATAAAGGCCATTCTAGTGGTGAAAACCTATTTTAGGTGCCATTAGATGGGGGTGTTCATTCTTCTTCAAATTTAGATCAGGAGACCACCAATGATGAACTTGCCTATGGACCTGAGTTTAGCTTTGATCAAAAACAAGTATTTGATCAAAATTTCCAAGAATTTTTAACTATTTTTTTTACATGGCTAGATCTTCCATTAGGGGACTCAGATTCATCATGCCTAGGAGAAGTTGAATATCAAGTCCTAACAGAGGACCCTGACATAATTCAATAGTTCAAGGCATTGCCTACTATCCTAGAAGATGGTTTGAACCTTCTAATCAAAGCTACAATAGAGGTAAATATTGATACTCCAACAAACCTAAAAGGGATAAAATTAGGTACATTTCTCACTAAGGAGGAATGTGACATCTTTACAGCTCTATTGAGATAATTTATATATAGTTATACATGGGCCTATTCTAACATACAAGGTTTAAACCTCACATTGGTGTTGTACCACCTGGTGGTTAATCCTGACGTCAAACTGGTAAAATAAAATTTACGTAAGATGCATCCTCTTATTTTTGTATTGGTGAAGAAAGAGTTGGAAAAAATCTTATAAGTAGGATGTATCTGATCCATTGACTACTCAGAATGAATCTCTAATGTAGTACCTATTAGTAAAAAGCTTGAAGGGATTAGAATTTGTACTAATTTTCAAAACATCAACAAAGCTTGTCCTAAAGATGATTTTCCCTTGCCTAATATTGACATGATCATCAACTCCATGGCTAGTTATAAAATGCTTTCATTCATGGATGGCTTTTTAGGATACAACCAGATCAGAATCACACCAGAAGATCAGCATAAAATAGTATTCACCACTCCATGGGGAACATTTTTTTATCAAGTGATACCATTTTGTCTTAAGAATGATGGAGATACATATCAAAGGGCCATGACCATCATATTCCATGATATGATGCATGATATTGTTGAAAACTATGTCGATGACATATCAAGAAAATCCAAAACCAAGGCTAACCATCCAGTAGTGTTGTGTAAGATATTTGAAAGATTACAAGAGTATAAAGTTAGACTCAATCCAAAGAAATGTTTGTTTGGTGTAACTTTAGGTAAAATACTTGTCTTCATCATATCTCATAGAGTTATTGAAGTTAATCCAGCTAGAGTCCATGCTATAATTGAGATGCCACCACCAAACAATTTAAAGCAACTCTATAGTTTGTATGGTAAGATCCAGTCAATCTGATGCTTCATCTCTTAGTTAGAAAACAAGTTCCACAAATTCACACACCTTTTGAATAAGGGAGTTGAATTTCACTAGGATGATCACTACCAAACAACTTTTCAACAACTCAAAGACTATCTTGTTAATCTACCAATTTTATTACCTCGTATGCCAGGAAAGCCATTTTTGTTATACCTATCAGGTACTGATCATGCTCTAGGGGAACTCTTGGATCAACATGATGACAATGGAAATGATCACACTGTATACTACTTAATCTATACCTTGGTTACATATGAACATAACTATGCACCTATTGAAAAAGCTTATCTAGCCATGATCTTCATAGCTTAGAAAATGTGTCATTACTTGTTGAATAATAAGACCATGGTCATTTCAAAATTAGATCCACTCAAGTATCTACTATATAAAATATATTTGAAATAAATAATGGCTAAATGGATCATGCTTCTCAATGAGTTTGACATAGAGTATGTCAATCAAAAGGCAATCAAGGGACAAGTTCTTATAGATCAACTTGTTAAAGTACCTCTCATAGACACACAACCACTCATGTTTCAATTTCTTTATGAATATATCATGACCATCATTAACACACCCCTAAAGAGAAACCCTAAAAACTATATTTTGATGGTTTATTTACTACACATGGATTAGGGGTAGGCCTATTTTTTATTACACCATAGGGGGATCTAATCCCTAAATCATTTAGAATCAGCTTTCCTTATATAAACAACATGGTCAAGTATGAAGCACTTATTGTAGGGCTTCAACAAGTAGTGCATTGAAATATATCTCATCTCTAAGTTTATGGTGATTCTCAATTAATCATCAATTAGGTTACAAATCATTTTCAGATCAAAGACAACAAAATGGTTCCATATAAAGCCATGGTCGACACTCTTAAGTAATAAATTGCCAATATTCGGTTTGAGCATATATCAAGGGATAGTAACAGAACTATAAATACTATGGCTACTATTGGCTCTATGATTTGACAAATAGATAAAGCTAGAGAGTATCAATTCCTCATCGAGAATTTGTCAGCACCAGCTCATGAACCTTCAACTATTGCCATGATTTGTGATATTATTGGTCTTAATTCTATCTAGTACTTAGACCTTTATAACTACCTTCATGACCAAGTTATACCACCTAACCTATCTCAAAAACAAACCAAAGCCTTCATTAATTATTCCACTCATTATAATCTACTTGGATCCACCCTTTACCATCATAGTTTTGAAGGAACTCTACATTGTTTAACTTCAATATAGTCTACACTATCGTTAAGAGAAGTTCACAAAGGAATATTTGGATCCCATTATAACAGGGTAGTCCTATCCAAAAATCTTGTGTACTAGTTATTATTGGCCCACAATGGATGTAGATGCCACTGCATATGTAAAGAAGTGTGATAAATGTCAACGACATGCTAATCTAATTCATGCCCTAGTAAACACTCTAAAATTAATGTTGACACCATGGGAATTTTCTACATGGGGACTTGACCTCATTGGGAAGATCAACCCCACTTTATCTAATAGCCACAAACATATCCTTACCACCACTAAGTATTTCACTAAGTGGGTTGAATATATACCCCTCACTTATGTGACTAGAAGGCAAATTTCCAAATTCATCTTTAACCATCTCATTTTCCACTATGGTATCCCCTCTAACATTATATCTGATAATGGAGGATCATTCAAGAACAAGGAGGAAGATCAGTTGTGTATTGAATATAACATCACACAACATTTTTTTATAGCATATTACCCTCAAGGTAATGGCCAAGCTGAGGCATCCAACAAAACCATTATCAACATTCTCAAAAATATTGTCAATGATGCTAGTCATGATTGGCACCTTCAGACATTCCCTACCCTTTGGGCATACTATACCAATCATCATACCACCACAAGAGCCACTCCATACTCACTTTTTTATGCTACTAAAGCCATCCTTCCCATTAAGGGCCTTCATGACACATCTCTTTCAAGCATGTCCTCGATGATCATAACTATCGAGTAGCTCACCTCCAAGATTTATATCTCCTTGATGAGAAACACATGGATGTGCTCAATAATCTTCAAGTATATTAAAACCAACTCAAAGGCCACTATAATCAATGTGTTAAGTACAGAACATGTTAAATTGGTGATCTTGTTCTTTAAAAAAAACCAAAATAATACCATGGCTGAGAAGAGGAATAAAGAGAAATTCAAACCATACTAGATACGCCTTTCATCATCACTATAGATTATGGATCAAGAGCATATAGTCTTGCCACACTAGATGGCGATGAACTTTCAGAGCCAATGACTATTAATCATCTCAAGTGGTACTATGTTTGAATGCTGAGTATTGTCTATAAGGACCATTTAATTTATGCCATTTTGACACTTTTATTCTTTATACAAATACCATCTTTATCTATCCTCTTCACCATATCCACTTTCTGCTTCTATTCAATCGACCCAGTGTGTTCTAAAGCCTAACTCATTTGACCTTGGTTTTTTCCATTCCTTACATAGTTTTAACATCAAGGTATCTAATCAGTTCATTAGTTAGTTCAAGTACGTCAAATAGAGATTGTAATTAGGGATAGTGTGATAGAATTTTTGGCAGTTGCATCCTTCATTCTTATTTCCTTTCTTGCCACCGGTCTTGCTACTAATTATAACCACCTTTGGAAAAATTAATACCATTGATCTATGTTATTGTGTCCTAGTTATAACCACCTATGGACAAACTAGGGGCAACATTAATCCTTGACATACCAACTTGCCACTTCCTATGCCACATTGTGCCTATTTACCAATTGTGCCTATTTTGTTTGAATTGATTGCTACACTAGTCGAGTTCCTCCATTGTAAGGTTAAAACTACAGTGACTTGAGGTTATACTCTGGGACTATATAGGCATCACTCAATACTTGTTGAGGTCAGCTTAGTCACCCTTATCTACCATGCTCTCACCATTTTGTGAGCAACCTAAGCGATGCTCTCACTATTTTGTGAGTAACCTCAGTTTGAATGATCTCACCATATGTGAGCTTAAACCATTTAGTGTCTCATCATTCTTGATTGAGTTGAGATACTTCAAACAATTCCAAAAACATTTCAAAAAATTGTTAGAAAAGAACAAAAAAATTGACCACTTCTTTGCCTTAAGGATTCTGGGAAATTTTACTAAGTTACAAGCAAATCACTTATCATTTAGTTTCCCCATCCTTTTTATCCTTTTCTCTCATGCACTTGTCATTTTTCAAGACCATTCTTCTTCTTCTCTCATATACATTCTATTTGTTTTCTTTAGTTATCATTTTTTTCCCATTCTCTAGAAGAACTACATTTGGCCTGAAGTTTTTTATTGGATATTACATCCATGAAACTATGTAGGTAGTGTCCACTTGCCTAGTTCATATGGAGACAACTCAGCCACCCCCCTCCTTTTCTTCTATTCCCCCATTTTTTTTGTTTGTTAAGTTGTTGCCTATTTTCTAGGGGTAATGTTCGTATGGTTTCTATTACATTGTTCATTTGTTTATTTATGTTTGTGTTATTTGTTTGTCTACCTATTTGTTTACTTTTAGCACTGTTGCCTTGATTCAGTTTATGTGTGTTCATTGGGTAATTCCTTGCCCACACTTATACTCGAATCCATCCATATTCATATGTTTATATTGTCATCATGGTTTCTATCATTGTTGCATTGTTTTCTATTGAATATTGGATTATAGAAGTCAGTCCTCATGCATATTTTGGCCAAGTCCTCATGATGTTATGCCATGATGCCTACCAACATGTGCTACAACAAACCTCAGCTTCAAGAAGTCTATTCAGCAATGGTGTCATTTTTTCAACACTGACATCTTGATTCCATCCTAATCATATCCCAAACAAATTAATTAATCATAAAATAATTTTAACTTTTATTAGTTTAGATGAGCATCTCCTTACTAGTAGGTTGTTCTAATTCATCATTACCCTCTATGTTAAGTTATCATCATCCTTAGCCAAATTTATCATGTTTTCCATAATCAGGGTCTAATGATTATAACCATCTATAGGCAAATCATTGCACACCATCCCACCTGCATTTCTTAATGATTATAACCACCTTTGGGTAAATCATTGTGTTGTCACCACTTTAATTTTTTTCCCATATAGGGGTATGTTATTATCTTGTTTGTCTATCCTAACTGGGGTAGCTCCATCTTCTCAATGATTATAACCATCTTTGGGCAAATCATTGTGTTATCATACCATGTTGCCACTATTAGGGTTCAATGTTTATAACCACCTTTGTGCAAACCATTGTACACTATCCCACTTACATGCTCAATGATTTTTACTAATTTTTCACTATCATTATGTTTTCACCCCATCATCTTTTCTTTCTTTGGTCCTCTCATTTCACTTCTTATCAAGGGACCATTTGTCTACTTGCTTGTGCCACCCATTCCCTCGAGGGGGTATCATATAGTTAGTTTATTATCATTATAGTTATAGGCATATAAGACCTTTTCATTATTTGAGAATACATTATTGTGTTTATAGATTACAATGCCTTCCTAAATAGGGGCAAACTATAGACACCTAAAATTGGCCACTAATAACTTCCAATCAATCTTTTGGCCAATTTCCACCCAAAATGTACAATTTAGCCTAAAAACATTAAAACATGATAAATGATGTGAAATTGACATATTTAAGTGCCAATTTTGGCCAATATATCCCTAAATGGGGCAATGCAATTTATGGGCCAACTAACTTTGATCAAAGCATTTCGAGTCAAAATGCCAATTTTGTACATGGGTGCTTTGGATTGCTCTTTCCTATTGAATCTCTTACACAAGACACATGACTTTGTTACTTGTTATTGGTAAAATTATAAATGTGAATATGGTTCTAATGCATCTAACAGGGACTTCCAATTCTAATCCAGTCAAAATTTGGACCAATAATAAGACATTATGATCAACTTGAGTAATTTGTGCACAAAGTGCTTAATCATGCTTACGAGCTAATTAACCCAAATCAAGGCCTAATAAAAAATTCCATGGAAACTTGATGAAAACTTATTTTTATAAATGAATATGTAATATTTTCATCATCAGGTGACCTCATTTCTTAGGAAGACATCCCTAGGCCATAAATGCCACAAATATCAGGATTCATGCCCTCCATGCCTCACCAATGCCTTCCATGATGCCCTCCATGCCTCTTTATTTAAACTTCTTCTAGTTTCATGATGAGGATAATTAAAAAATTAATTCAAAAAATTTAGTTAACCCTCAACCACACATATTCATCTCAATACACACGGTTCAGGTTGATTCTAGACATTTATAAAAATCTATAAATAGAGAGGCCAAGAATATCATTTTTAAGTTATTTTGGTGAAAAGTTATTATGATCAAATATATTCAAGAGAATTAATAATGAAAATTTATAATGCCAAATTTATTCCAAGCCAATCCAAGCTACAAGTCAAAGGTTCTAAGGAGAGGTGGAGGTAGACAAGCTTCCATTGCCAAGGACTTCATGAGCACATGCCAAGCAAGCCACTACTACAAAGGCATTTAGAGCATCCAAGGAAGGTGAAGGAACTCTTGTTTTTTCATTCCTTCATTTTTAGTTATGTTTGTCATTTTTTTTTTAACTAATATCTCCCTAATGTCTATGCCTATAGATGTTATGCTATTAGTGTGTTTATTTTATTTTGTTTTCATTTTGGAACTAACACAATACTAACCATCCTCTCTTTAGTCAAATTCCTAGATCACATTTAAAAGGTTCATTATGACCATTTTAGGTTTGATTTAGGTAGGATAGATATTATAGGTTTCTATTTTATGTCTTATAATCATTGAGAATATTTGAGATTGTATGTTTGAAGCCTTTTGGAGTTTCCCACCAAAAGGGCTAATTTAAAATTTTGAATTCTAAAACTAGGCTTAGAGTGGTATTTTAGATTTTGAGGCATATGTAATGGTTGGTTAATGTTGTGTTGGATCCTATTTGGTCATAGGTGTGTGTTCAAATGTGTCTCAACATAAAATTCATGGAAAAAAATAATATAGTCCAAAAAAGTGGAAGTTATACTGCCACCCTATGTGGGGTTGGCAAGAAAGGTGAGTCATTGTGCATTTGGAATAATAGAGAGGTTGAAATGCATGAAGAATAGAGTGTGTGTTGGAGGAAAGTTTTTCAAGAAATTATTAGGAGTTATGAGAGTAAATTTTTTTAGGATACAAATGTGGATTATAATATTATGCAAGAAAAGTTCAAGTTCTGTAAGAACTATGCATTTTTTCTAAATTATGTGCTTGAATGTATATGTAAATGATATCTAGGAATAAATATAATGATTTAAAAGGTTGTATTATGTATTTAAAAGGGTTTTTTTATGTTATAAATATCTCATTTTTTATTCCATTTTATGAGAGTAACATTTTGGTACTTATCTATAGGCCACAAGTTGATTTACTCAAATTTTAAGAATTTTGTTTTGGAATACAGTCAAGTAGACAGAGAGAAAGGGAGTCTAGGAGATCATTTCAAGTGTTTTGATATTAGTATTATAGTTTTATATTCACAATTTATGATATAATTTGTTTCAATACTTAATAAATCCAATTTTAAGGTGATGATATACTATACAATCCATTTGAGAACAATTATGTAGTATTGCAGTCAAGAAAGTCAAGTAGTTGAGGTTGTTTCTAATGATTGTTCAATAGTCCTTATATTTTTTGAGTATCCGCAATAGGATATATTTAATAATTTATTATAATAATCCATTTTTAGTTTTAGATACTTTTAAAATTGTAATATTCACTTTAATACCTCACTATTATTGTCACACAGTCCCATAAAAAGACTAAGAACTTTGAAAATTTACATATTGAAGATGGTTGGTGTTTGTTTCAAGACTAATGACAATTGGAGAAGTTTATGGGAGGTATTATATACCTATTATAGGTCTTAATAGTGATTTAAGTGTCTTTTAACTCATTATAACCCATTTGTTTTTCTCAACCTCATATAGGTCTATCTATAACTAGCTAGGGTTGTGAAAATGGAAACTTGTATAAATTTTATTTTAGACATTATAAATTCTTGAAATTTTTTAATCATATATATTTTAATGTTTAATAGAGTATTCAAGATTAATTGGAGTGATAATTGACCATATGGTATGGTTTATAGTACTATGGTTTGGCATTAGGTCTTAAGAGACCTAATTAGCAATGAGGGTGTTTAGTTAATAGGGTTACCTTGAGAATCGATCCCTAAAACTTTAGGTGGAGTTGTAAGAGGATAAATTATTCCCAAATATTTATTTATATTACTTTTAAACTTTTTGGATCATTAAAACCTAGGAGCTTTGTGTCAAAATAGGGATAAAATAAATAGGCCTTAAAGAGAGGAGGTGTGGAAGGAAGGACCATTATTGTTTTGAGGTGGTGTTGTTGGTTTGGATGATTTAATGGGGATATAAATGATTTTACCTATGCCCATATGATCCTTAGGATAGAAACAAGAAGTTTATAACCAAGTCTTAGGTCTATGAGCCTATGGAATAAGGTCAAGTTTGAACTATGCAAAGAGAGTGAAGAGATGAGAGATATGTATGAGAGAATGGGATGTACTATGAAGGATGTGATTGCAGAGGTATATGAGGAATGATATGTCTTCAATAATAATGATTACTATGAATGTAAACAAGCTAGAATCTTAGTGAAGAGAGAGATTGAGGAAGAGAGTTCAAGATGCAAGTAAGTACCTGCAAGAAGGAACTAGAGATCAAAGTCATTGAAGGCATTTAAGTCAACAATTAGAGCCAAGGAAATGAATTAAAATGTTTTAGGCATAAGCCCCTACATCAAAATTTAAAGACAATGAAAGATATTTGTGATACTACACAAAAAAAATTTAGAGAAAAGAAAGGGAAATTCCTCAAGCCAGTGTTTACTTTCTTTTTTTTTTAAATAAAAGGGGTAAAACCTTTATTAAATCTCAGAATAGAATTACAAACCAACAAGAGGCCATAGCCCCAAAAACCAAAGAAAACAAACACCGTCAAACATCACCTTCCAACGCTATTTCCATCCTCTCTTAGAATCTTGTCCAAATTCTAACAAACCTCTCGAGGCAACAACGCCCGGTCATCCACCCTGTGTCCATCAACATCCTCAGAAACCCACTTCACCAAGCAATCAGCCGCTCCGTTCCATTCCCTTGGAACATGAGCAAAAGACACGGAGTCCATAAGCGTACTCATCTGAACTATCTGCTACACTATCAAAGATAGTTGCCAGCTCGCATCATTAAACTGCCTCTCCTGGAGCATATTAATCAAAATTTGCGAGTTGGCTTTACACTTGACCTTATGCCAACCTAACTCATAAGCTTTCTTTAAGGCATACAAAATAGCTAAACCTTCCATTCTGTTAACCGTCTGCTCTCCCATCTAGGCTGAAAAAATAAACACAACAGATCCGGTCGAATCCCTGCCAATCCCACCAATCCCAGTCGGGCCTGGATTACCTCTGGAAGAGCCATCAGTGTTAATTTTCAAGAAACCTTCAGGATGGGGCGTCCATTTCCCGCTCCTCTAAATTTTTTGTCTCCCATATCTGCCACGCCTGGTGCAAGCCGAGGCCGGATAAATATTCTAAATGCCTAACCTTTCAGCTAGTTCAGTGTCCCCCTTTGCCAAAGGCAAAATAATTTCACTCTTAGCTCTCACCGTCTCCTGGATCATACCAATAATTCTGCTCCACACGTGGTGCACTGTCAGTTTTTCCTCATTAAAAATCTGGCAATTTTGCTCCAGCCAGACTTGCCACAGCAAAAATATGGGACCAGCATACCACGCCTCATGCAGGAAGTGAGCAGCAGAAGGCGGTCTGCCCAATCTGGACCAGAAGTCAACCAAGGAAGAGGCATGCCAACATTGACGCCTCCATGCACCCCACCAAGCGTGCCATAGGTGGAGAGTAAAGGGGCAGCTTAAAAATAAGTGGGTCGACTCCTCCTCCACCCCCTTACACAAGATGCAGCGTGAAGGCCCAGCAAACCCTCTTCGTCTAAGATTTTCCCAAGTCAAGCATCGGTTCTAGGTCAGCATCCATGTGAAACAGTTGCACTTCAGCCATGAAAAACTACTCCAAACATGTTTCCACCAAGGAACCTCTCCTCCTCCTCCATGTTGTTGTGCTATCAGCTCCTGGTAGCCTAACAAAACTGTGTACTTCCCTTTAGGATGAGGGGACCATGCCAGCAGGTCACACTCCCTGAGTGCGTAGCAGAAGCGGCCCGCCAGAATCCTATGGAGCTCAACGCCCTCTGCCTCCATCCCAGCAACCGGCCATTCATGTGGATCCTTCCAGTGTGCCTCCGTTAATTGACCATGAAGAGAGAATGACTTGTAGTCACCCACCCTATTCCATCCTGCCTCACTAAATCTTTGTGCCAGAACTACAAGGTGTGGGTATTGGATAACCAGTGGGGAGAAAACGTCCCACGAATCATACCAGAATTGTGCCTCCTCACCCCCCTATAGATCTAGAAGAGACCTCGCTTGATCAAAGTAGCTCCCTTTTTAAGGGTATCCCAGATCACTGACCCATTACCAGACAAGCTATATCTGGGGATATCTTGTATAGAGGCCCCAAAAAAATACTTGTGAGACAAGATCTTGGCCCAAACATGATCTTGCTCTGTACACCATCTCCAGTGCAATTTAGCAGCGAGAGCCGTACTAGCCAAAATAGACTGCCGCAATCCCAAACCCCCAAATCTTTTCGGGCTGCAGACAACCTCCCACCTAATCAGGCTCCACTTAGACAAGGATAGATTGCCAGCCCATAAAAACTATCTTGCCAGGGAATCAAGTTCCTTAACAAAACTCACAGGCACCACCTGGAGCATGCACCTATACAGCGGAAGCGCCTGCACCACCGACTGGATCAACTGTACTCTACCGGCAAAGGACAACCACCTATTGGTCCAGTGATTCACCTTATTTCTGAACTTGTTCAGGATCCCCTGCCAAGATTCCTTGGACTGTCTTCCAGCTGTTATAGGAATACCAAGATACAGAATCGAAAGGCTACCGATTTGAAACCGAAGAATATCAGCCACTCTATGTTGAATGGGTGGCGGAGTGTTGAAGAAAAAAATGGAAGACTTTTCCTCATTGATTACCTGCCCCGTGGCAGCCAAGTAAGCATCTAACCCACTGCGAATATTGGCAGCCTCCCTCAAAGTGGCCATACCCATAAGCACCACATCGTCCACAAACTGAAGATGTGACAGAACCGGAAGGTCACCTCCCCATCTCCACCCCTAGATGGCACCTTCCTGCATTTTGCTCCTAATCATCCGACCAAGACCTTCTGCCAGGAGAAGGAACAAGTAGGGGGATAATGGGTCTCCTTGCCGCAATCCCCGCGTGGCGCTGAAGAGGTGTGAGTGCTCCCCATTAACCATAATGGAGAAGGAAACCAAATTCACACAACTCATAATCCACCCGATCCAATCCTCTGCGAAACCAAAGGTAGCCAAGACCCTCTGAAAAAAGGACCACCAAACCTTGTCATAAGCCTTAGACATATCCAGCTTCATGAACATTGCCTTCTCCCTAGATTTGGACATGGAGTGAAGAGCCTCAGTAGCCACCACAATCCCGTCCAAAATCTGGTGCCCCTCCACAAAGCCACTTTGTTCCTCCGAGATTAACACCCCCAGCCACTTTTTAAGTCTTTTCGCTATCAGCTTCGATATAATTTTATAGACAACATTACAGAGAGAAATAGGTCTATACAAGCTTAGGCGGTCAGCACCTTCCCACTTAGGAATGAGAGCCAAAAAAATTGAGTTCAAGCCCTGAAGCATTTGCATGTTATTCTGAGATTCTTGGACCATGGCCAATAGGTCTAATTTGATGATTTCCCAAAATTCTTGAAAAAATTCAATTGGGAATCCATTTGGGCCTAGCGCCTTACCTTTTTTCATCATGAAGATAATCTTCTTCAACTCCTCTATACTGATTGGACGCATCAGCTGCTCCTTCATCTCACGAGAGACCAAGCTGGGAATACAGGCGAGTATCTGATCTTCGACATCCGTTCTCCACGGACCTTCTTCATGAAAGATAGATGCAAAATACTGCACAGCTTCATTACAAATCTTTTGCGTGGAGGAGATAGTCTCCCCGCTCTTCACAACCAACGCAGTGATCATATTGCCATGTTGCCTGGCTCGAACTGAGTTGAAGAAGAACGCAGTATTCTTGTCCCCCTCCTGTAACCATTCGACCCTAGCTTTTTGCTTCCAAAAGATTTCCTCCCTCAACTCCCATTCCTCCACCTTGACAGCCCCCGCTTCTTCTCTTAGCAAAATTTCGGAAAGCCCTTCCTCTCTAATCATTCTGGTGATATTATTCAACTCCTCTTGCACCTCTTTCTTCTCCTAAAAGATATTCCCAAAGCTAGTGACATTCCATCTTTTGTGTTGATATTTCATGAACTAGAGAAGCTTGGCGAATGTATACATTGTTGTACCAACAGCCGGCCTCCCAATTCTCCACCATTCAGCAACTAGGCCAAACAGATCTTGATCCCTAAGCTACATGAGTTGAAATCTGAAAGATTGTTTTCTCGGTCTGCAATTAGAAGAAATGTGAAGCTTAATTGGCCAGTGATCCGAGCCGCTCCAATCAAGGATCTCAAAATTCAAAGACCATAAGCCGCCCACCCAGTAACAAGAGGTCATGAACCTATCAATACGTTCCACAATAAAGTTATCTCCCATCCCCCTGTTGTTCCATGTGAACCGCCCATTGACAAGTTTAATGTCCACCAGGTTAAACTCTGAAATCTTGTCTCGAAGCAAGAAGGATGGTTCCAATCTGGCAATACCGCCCCTTTTTTTCGCTAGATCCAAGATGGCATTAAAGTCACTGGCCAAGATCCATGGCAAAAAAGGAAAATTCCTACGAACTAATTGGATGTTATTCCACACCTGAAGTTTACCCTGGTAGTCGGTGGGCGCATAGACGTTTGAAAGAAGAACATACTCTCCCGACTCAATGCATAAAGAGACCAAGGAAAGTGAAGACCTGAAGGCAATCCAAGACACCGGCTTAACCTTGCGAGGATTCTAGAGACAAGCCATGCCTCCAGCTGAACCTTGTGCTCCTATGCATTGACATAAACTTTGCCTCCATAATTTAGGTGCAAGATTCAACATGTAGTCAACTGAAACTTTAATTTCCTGAAGAAAGAGAATATCTGAACAATGATTCCTAATCAAATTCCGAACAGCTTTTTGTCTAGGGCCACTGTTCAAGCCCCTTACATTCCAAGATGTAACAATCATTTTGGGGGAGCCAATAAATGGGAGTCCAAAGTTTTGACCGACTCTGACTCCACCAGATTTTCTCCAATCATCTTTATCCTCTCCATGTCCTTCTTCCTTCCCAGTTTAACAATCTTTTCAGAAGCCCCTTTCTTCCCCCCTGTTGAATTCCCAAGTGCGTGGGAGCCTTACCTCTCTTCTCCACCTATAACGTCCCTGGCTGTGTGGAAAGAGATTCAATCCCGATTTCCTTAATCATATCAGCATTGGAACCATCATGTTTCTGCTCTTCAATCTGTCCATCCATAATCATAGGTAAGACAGCTTCCACAGGACGCACTGCTTGTTCCATGGGCTCATCTCTAGCCGTTTCCTATTCTCTCTCAACCTGCTCCTCATTCCTTAACCCTGCGTAATCCTCCAGTTGGCCCAATACATCCAGGACCCCAAATCTATTGACCGAGTCCTCCTCCAAACGCTCCAGCAGGGACCTCTTATGGCCTCTGTTTCGACTTCAGTTTTTAACCTGTACAAAGCCTTCCGAATCCTTGCCAGTATCCGCATTAACCTTCTTCCCTTTGTCCATTCCAAAAGCATTAACCAGTGTGGGTGGGGGCGGAGGATGCTGATTTCCCCCTTTTGCCTTTGGACATCTACGCACCAGATGGCCATACTCATGGCACAAACAGCACCTGAACGGGAGTGTCTCATGGCCTACTTAAATCAATTTCCACACAAATTCTGGCAAAAGTCAAGACTTTCTTACCTAAAGTTTGTGTGGAAGATCCCACAGGTTTACCAAGCATTGAAGCAATCCTCTGAAGAATATCCTCACGGCAGCATTCAATAGGCATCCTTGGTAATCGTACCCATACTGGAACTTTGTTTGGCAGCGCCTTAGTCGAATTGAAACCAGCATGCCACGGTTTGACAAAGAGCCCAACCTGGTTGTAGAAGTAAGGACCACCTTCAAAAACCCTATCCCTGTCAGCGAAACAAACGAATGTGACCATGAAAAAATTATTGGCCAGCAGCATAATCTCCATCTCACCTTCTGGCTCCCATACACGTCTGGCCCAATTCTCCAAAAAAGGGAGAGAGACTCACAGCCCCAAGAATTTGCAGTATAACGAGTGCTTGGAGTAATACTCCACATCCTCAGCTATCATTTCAAAAGGGATAACCAGCCTTGGTCTCTCCTTGCAGCGCTCCAGCCAGCCATTTACTTTGGTGATTCGTGAACCTCCAGCTGAGCTTGTGTCAAACTGTCCTGGAATCATGTTAAAGTCTGAATATACCTCCTTTCTGGCATCCTGCGCCTGCCTATTCCTCCCAACTACATCACTGAAGCTTCTATCCATTTTGCCCTGAGTCGGCTCCTTCCCAGTCATATTTGCTCCCCCTTATTCACGCCTTCCCCAAAGCCAGTCCCGCCTGCAACCGCCTATCTCCACCCCCCGTCGTCGCTGTCCTTCGCAGATCACACACAGGCTTTAACAAGCTAGGGCGCGATGCCCTAGCTCGGCTAACAGACGCAGAACGCGTTCAAGCGTTCCCAGCCCGCCATTCTCCTTTTCCTTTCATCGCCAGTGTTTACTTTCTTATTATGTATGTATTTTATGAATTTAAAAATATATAATGGAAAATTATAAAGTGTGTAGATTAAATGTGATGTGGAAGTTAGTGAATATATATGGAAGTGAATTTACATTTCTTGAAAGGGAAGCATTTCAAAATTCCATGTTAAATAATTATTTCTTTTTCTATATTTCATTTATGTTTTTTGGTATTATTATTCCTATGAATTATGTTACTTTTATTAGTAGTGTTTGATTTTAAAGGGTGGATTTTAAAAAAATAATTACAACTTAAATAGTAAATTCCATTCATTTCTTGCTCAATGGACACATTAAAATGAAACCCTTTATCCAAATTTTAATTAATTTTTTTTCTATTTATTCACTTTTGAGAACCAATTTACAACACTTTATTTTCCACTTTGATGGATTTCACTTCCAAGAAAGCCTTCTACCTAAAACATTTAGTTCTCATGTTGTGTCAAATGAACTTCAAGAAGGATCAATTGAATAACTTACAAGTTTATATACAGGTTGTTCAAAGATGAAATGTAAGTTGTTACTTTCTTGCCCATTTTGTAGACAACTAATGCATACTTTTTTGGATTTACTATCATGTATTAGTCTAACTTTATTTTTCATATAAGATTATTCCCCTCTTCATTGAAACATGATAAGATATAAAATATAGTAGATATATCAAATATATATAATAGTTACACTCATTAACAACCAATACCTCTTACATGTATGATAGATATGCAATAGTGAGAGATAGATATCCATGAATGTAATTACATGTATGCTCTTCACATTGACAAAAATTGTGAATGGTAATCTAAATCTAGTGGTTTCCTTTAATGAAATTATAGAATCAATAATGGGAATCGGATCACAATAGATATACAATAAATAATGATTTCACCAATTTTTTTCATATCCCAGTTTTAATCATGTGAATAATATGCATTCAACACCATTGTAATAAGATCTGCTTCCTATTTTGTTGGGGTAAACTTGCTATTTTAGAACTGAGTTGTACTTGATGTATATGTTATTTGAATTTAATCAACTTCAGTGACTTAGATTTACTGATTCATTTCTTGAAGTTTTTTACTTCCAATTATTTATGTAATCATGGTAATTTATATTTCATATTTTCCATTCAAGTATTATTGATTCTTGTTTTCATGTAGTATAGTTCAATGGGGATGAGATAGGATTGGCAGAAAATGAGTCCAACAAGAAGAATATACTTTGATATATAAATATATGTAATAAAATGGATATAAGATAGATATTATTCCACTTTCTATTTCGTATTTATTCATAATGTGTGAGACTAGTGTTGTGCATATTTTTGTTTCATCTTCTATTTTTTCCCTATACTAGGGTGGTTTCATTTCAAAACTGATTGGTTTGATTAACAATGTTGACATGATTCCACTTGTACTTTCAAGAATGAGAGAAATTTTGAATGCACCTCATGTACATTTGAGGTCGTAAGAATGCTTTTTTGCATGACAAACTTGATTTGACTCCTTAAAAAGTTTGGAGGAAGAAGGAGATAGTTTTCTTATCACTTAGTGCTCATTGTATATAAAATGTTTTAATTTTTTAATTAGCATGCACTTGGTAGTGCTAACCTATTTCTCATATTAGTTTGAGGTTGTGCTAAGATGGGAACCACTTGTTCTAAGGTTTTTCTAGTTAGATATTTGATACTCAAGAGTTTACACTTTATAATAAAAACATTTACAGTGCGTAGAGTAAGAAATAATTAACGACCATTGCATGCTCATGACCTTGACTTATAAGGATTAATGATTATTTATAGGTTTTAACCCACATAATGAAAACACAGACATTATCCTTATATGGATCAATCTTTATTCTCTCCTTATTGAGTTATGGGGAAAATTTTATTCACAAAAATAGGGGATACCATATGTCAATACTTTTACATGGATGAACAAACATAAGATATTATGAAACATAAAGCCAACATTATTAAAGAAATATTATGGGTCTTGATGAATGTTATAGTCTAAGGTCTAAATTTTTTAATCTTTTAGTATAAAGAGGGTATTTATTCTCAACTGATAAATTATGAGAATATCAACATTCATTATTATGGATGTCAAAAAACATGTCACTTGAAGAGGAATTTCCTGAATGGCCGCATTAATAAAGATCCAAAAGATAAATTCAATAAAAATTGGACAAACATTAATAATAATCCTAGTGATCCTATTGAAAAAATAGTACATAAGAAGGAATAAAGGTTACCATTTTTCCATTCGGATCAACAGAAGACCCTCTTTGTATAGAGGGTCAAATAAAGTGCCCTCCAAAGAAAGTGGCAGCTAGTTACCAACAACAATCATTTTTAGCAAATTATGTTGAACTTGAAGACTACATAGATTGGAAGATGAACCAAAAAATATGTAAACTCCAAGATACTATCTTCAAAGCCTAAATTACAAAAATGATTTTTTCAAATATTACACCCATTGAAGAAGAAGATTTATTTCACAATAAGAAAAGCAAACATAAAAAACATTAAGTGTAATCTTCCCCGCTTTTCCTAGTGAAGTCGTTTCATTGATTGTTTCTTGGTAATAGTGTGCCCTATTATTTTTTTGGGCCTGTTTTATGTTAGTTTTGTATTTAAATTTCTAGTTTAATATCTTAATGGCTATGTAAAGGGTTATGGATCCCTTTAAAACCATTTTTCACCTTTATTAAAAAAATGTTTAATTTTCCATAAATGGCATTGACCTTAGGATAGGATGGAATAAAATTAAAAAGTGGGAAAGAAGAACATAAGTAAAACTATGACAAAACATTACCATGTAGTTTGAGTAAAATGGGAGAGTAGGAACATGGTTTTCCTAAAAGTTATGATATTGTCAAACTTTATTGTTATTATTGAGATATTACTTTTATTATTGAATGTTAAATTTTATATACTTTTCAGCTTAATGTTTATTTAAAAATTTATATTTTTCAAAAAAAATTCTTACTTTCAAATTTATTTATTTTTAATAGGATTATATTTTTAAATATTTATGTTTTTCATAGTAAAGTATATATTTTTTTGAGTTGTTGAAGAGATTAAATTTTTGTAATATCTAAATGTAGATTGAGCATTTAGTTGATCAAAGTATTAAGGTTTATGAAATTGTTATCAAAATTAACGATATTATTATTATTATTATTATTATTATTATTATTATTATTATTATTATTATTATTATTATTATTATTATTATTATTATCATCATCATTCAATTTATAATGTAGCATTATTTTGAAAGCTAAATTATGCATGTGTTCTAACACTATATAAATTTATAAGTATAGAGTAACACCATGGATTAAAATGTCATTTTTTATTTATTTGAATTTTAAATTTTAAACACATTTCAATTTAGTGTTTATTTATAATTTTGTATTTTAAAAAATCTCATGCCTTTTTAAAAAGTTATGATATGGTTATAATTGATAATTTAACGTATCATTTAATATTTGGAATTCTTTGTTATTATTTTATGTATTTATACTTAAATAATTAATATTGTGATGTTGACATGATCGTACCTAAGAAATATACAACAAGATTTTTCTAACTCAAAATTTTGGTACACACACTTTCACCGCAGCCAGTAATTGGTGTGTGTGGATGGATTTATTTCTAAATATAAACCTCACCAATACATCCCAAGTTTGATGTAGTATGCTATGAAACATGGTTTTTAAAGTTTACTAACAAGGAAATTGAATCTATTAAATAAATTTATTAAATATGTTAATTTCAATAAGTACCATTATTAATCACTGTACATATATAAATAGTTATTTATATTAAATGGTCTAATAAAATTGATGCACAAAATATAATTTTAATTTACTTATTTAGAATAATTGACAGTATTTTTTTTTAAATAATGCAATGTAACTATATCTAATGTTAATATGTTTTTTTATCATTCCTCAACTATAGGAAGACATGAAAACACATGCATGGAAAAAAAATACACTTGACAACATAACATTGACAACACCACATTTCATGAGAGAATAAAATTTCAATAGGTCAAAAATTATTATTTCACATTTTAGTCTTCCTAAACCAACAACTTTGGAGATGAAACATATGTTGAAATCTTGGCTAAGGTTTTTAGAATTTATTGTCATTTACTTGTCCATATTTCATATTTTTAGACTACTATCATGAGGTTTTGGCATTGTATATGATTATTCCAACTATGTAAAAAAAATGCGAGTCTACATACAAATTGGAAAAAATGGGAATTACAATCTCAAATTTAAATGCACTGAAAGATTACCCTGATACTACACAAAATTTCCTAGAGTAAAGAAATATAAATTCCTCAAGTCAGTGTTTACTTTCTTATTATGCATGTTTTTCATTAATTTTAAAATATATAATGAAACATTATGGTGTGTGCATTAAATATGATGTGGAAGGTAGTGACTTTATATGGAAGTGTATTTATATTTCCTTAAAGGGAAGCATTTCAAAATTCCATGTTAAGTAATTCATTTTTTTGTTATATTTAATTTGTATTTTTTAGAATATTTTGTTTTCATAAATTGTGTATCTTTTCTTTGTAACGTTTGATTTTAAATCATGGATTTTTAAAAAATAGTTGCGACTTTAATATAAAATTAGATTCATTACTTGCTCAAAGGACACATTTAAATGAAATCTTTTGTCCAAATATTAATTCCAAGTTTTTCTTATTCATTCACTTTTGTGTACTAATGTACAACAACATTTTTTCCACTTTGATGGATTTTACTTACAAGAAACCCTTTTACCTACAAAATTTAGTGCTCATGTTATGTCATATGAACTTCAAGAAGGATCCATTATACAACTTACAACCTTATATATTTGTATTTTGAAGATGAAATGTAATCTGTTACTTTCTTCCCCATTGTGTAGACAACTAACATATACTTTTTTTTTATTTACTATATTAATTTAAATTGTTTTTCATACAAGACTATTCTCCTCTTGAATTTACAAATTATTTCATCGAAACATAATAAGATCAAAAATATAGTAAATATATCAAATATATGCAATAGTTATACTCATTAACAACCAATGCCTCTTTGAGGAACTAAACTTATGTAAAAATAATTATCACTAGACCTACCATGGGAAAAAAATATTCAAGAAAATAATTTAACCATTTAAAAGTTAACTTTTGGACAAAACTTTGGTTGATAAAGGGAATATCACTTATAAAAATACCTTTGAGGGTATGATTTTTTTTTTTAAAAACATGAAAGAATTTTTGGATTTTTTTATTCTTGATAATGAGGAGGGGGGAGAGGGATACATTGACATGTTTTAATGAGATTAATGATGAATTTTATGATAATATTTAAAAATTATAAAATATTGTGTGTATTTTAATGGAAGGGTTAGAGAATCATATAATTTAAATAATTATTTCAATAATCCATGTGAAATAATTTCAAAATTGTTGTTTACATTAAGTTGTTGCAGTGAAGAGAATGAAATAATTATAGATCATATGTTCCATTTCAAAAACATAAGTGATATTAGTTAATACTCTATCGTAGAAGTTATTTGTGTTAGTATGTTGATTTATCCTACATCCCCTATGCATTGTAAATATGGATTAGAATGTACAAAGAAAACATTGCATATCAAAGACATACTAGGAAATAGTGTTTCAGTTATATTATGGGGTGTGCATCTTAGTACTTTGGTTGCAAAAATAAATGAACTCCTTTGTTTGAAAATAATTTTTATTCTTGCAATAAAAGTAGTCTAGACATAAGATTTTTGTGGAACTACTATTGAAATACATCTAGTAGTAAATGCTTTGTCAACCATACAATAATGGAGACTTAAAACTTACATCAACAAATTATAATGTTCCATCACCTTTATTAAGATGAAAAAAACCTTCAATTGCTAGCATGTTTAACTTTCAAATCAACACTATTTGAAATTATTCACATGGAAAATATCAAAAAAATGATGGGATTTGGTGAAAGAAACTTTGGAGAAGGTTCCCATAGACAATTTTTTTTACCTTGTTTGTTTGCTTATGGTGGGTAACACACATTGAAATAAAAAAATAGTAAAAAAACAAGTTCTACTTGGTATTGCTCTATGTACAAAATAAATATCCCTGAATGTAATTACATGTATGATACTCACATTGAAATAAAATATGTGAATGGTGAGCTAAATCTAATGGTTTCCTTTAATGAAATTTCAAAATAGATCATTAGAATTGGAGCACAATATTTTTAGTTCTTTTACCATGGATGATGAGGCAAATCAAGAATTCATTGATCATTTTATCAATCAACATTTAATTTTATCACTATCAATTTGAAAATAAAGATACAATGGTGGAGAGTAAGTTATATATGCTATTTTTAATTTAGAGAAAATTGAACAATAGGCATCCACAAGATAACTTCTGTTCTTTCTAATTGTTGTCACCCTTTTTTTATGCACATTTTTTATCAGCATACTTTTATATAGATGTAACATTCTATATTATTTAATATTCTTAATGATTTTGAAAATAAATATTCTTTGGATTATTATAATTACAAATTCTAATGAATGTTTTTTTTTTTTCACATTTGTTGTATAATTTAGAATTATATTACATTTTAAAAAAGTATTTATATGTTTATATTTATGGAAACTTGATAAATGGTTAATTTTTTTTAAATATGCATCTTAAAACTCATTCATAAACTTCATTTCAAATAATTTATTTATCATCTACATAGTTTTGTACAGATAGAATGTCGTATATCGCTTACTATACATAAAAGTATACTCACATTTCTTATGAAACATGTAATTATATTACATTTTAAAAGACTCTTTGTGTGTCTTAAATTATGTAAAATTTATAAATGGTTAAAAAAATTGTTAATGCATGCCTTGTAATTTATAATTTTTGATAAAATTACAAAATTCAATGCAAATTTAGACTTTTAATTATTGTTGTTAATGTATGACACTATTTAACTTGTTGATATGTTACAAAAAAAATTAATATAGTATATATTTCACACACCTTTTATCAATTTAAAAATTTAAAAAAAACATACTTAGTGTTGATTTCTATGTATTTTGGATTATGCATAATTTTGAGTGATTTTTTTTTTAAATGAACCTTAAGATATCCACTCATAAAAATAGAGAACAATGGCATGAATATTGCACAAATAATAAAGATCATATTAATTAAAAATAAAATTATTGGTAAAAAAATCCATAAATGTATCATAAATAAATATAAAAAGGAAATGTAACATCCTTTGAATACCCTTTTGCTTTTGACTAACCCAAGGTAATACTTTTCATTAAAAAAACATGAAAATATTTGGTCACATTCTACCACTACTCAATATATTATTTAAGACATTATGGGTAGTTATTCAATAAATTTACCAAGCATTTGCCTTAAAAATCCATGTATGTAATATGTTTAACCTTAAAATGTAAATCTAAAGTGATCTTATCATTAACACTAGATTTGATAAAATGGTTATATATAAATGTAATGGCGTAAGGGTCATAATCAGATCTATATCAAGTCAATAGGAAATTACAACTATGTGAAGTATAGAAATAACTAAGAAGTAATGTATTTAGTTTATTATGATACTAACATGCTACTAGATATGGAACATATAGGAATAAGTCTAGAACATAGTTTTAGAACAACTATCAGATTAGGGATCTGACACTTCTAAATCTCTAGACACTAAAGTCCACTTGGGATGGTTACATCAACACTACAGTCTGGGTTCAACATAAGTGTCTTTTACATAATACCTTATCAAAAATAATGTGACCATATAGATTCTTTCATTTTTTTATTCACCTTCATTTTAATGCATTCATATCTAGGTTATAGACTATCACTCTTTATAAAATGGTAAAACCCTAATTTTCCATCTTCATAGTGACCTTGGGGGTAAATGGTTAGTGAGAACATAGTGTCAGGCTAACTCTAAAGACCCCACTATTAGAGTGCATTGCCTACATAACCAATACTCTATAAGAGGGCCTCATACTCATGTATTTCTCCCCTAAATGTTGGCTTGTGTGTGAATTATATAATATGTGAAAAAAGTACACTAGTGACTTAATTTGTAACATGGAAAATTAGGCTCTTTAGATATTCCTTGAGTACTTCAGACCTATAGATGTGTTATACCTATGATTGGTATGGAAATAGGGATGTTTTTTTCAATTTAATTCTTGATAAGGTATTTTTTATAAGTTGTCTTAGTCTCTTTGGTATTTTTATAAGTATTATCAGGTGAATAATGAATGAGGGTCGATCTTGTATTTAAATCAATCCCTTTGGATTAATAAATAACTTAGGTTAACCATTATGATATGTTTCATTTAAAAATTGGATGACTTTAGAGAATCAGACACTTACATTAGGTTAGGACACTAATGTTGACATTAGTGTTTATTCCAAATGTTAGTGTACAAGGAGTAGGAAAGTAGATACATGCTCAAAAAGTGAAAATATAGAAGATAAGTACATTTTAAGAATTTTGGGAAAGATATAAGACATGTTTCATTAACATATGACTAGTTACACTAAGAGATATAGGCCAAAGGGGCATAAGATAGAGTAGATGTGAGACTTGTAGAAATGGTAAAGGTATAGAACTGAGATGAACAACCAAGATTCAAGTTTCCCAAGTTTACAAGACTAAGGAGATATATAATCATAAAATAGTTTATACATCCCCCCTTAATCTATTAATGAAATTGCTAGTTTAAAGGAAAGGAATGTCTACCTGATTGTGTATGCACACCTTATATTTGCATGTACCCAACTTAAGTGTTTTTCTAGTGACTAACCTACAACCAAGAACATGTTATAGTATAAAATCAATGCATATAATATGGGATTAAAAGTACTTGAAGTATATTCAAATTGAAAGATCAGGGTTTAGGAGTAAACTTATGTGTCAATGTAACTACCTTAAATATTGGCAAGTTATTTTGAAAAATATCTATTATTATAAGTCTTTGAAATTGATATTAATAAAAATATAGATAAATATTGAAACTTCATATATTTAAGGGGAGGGAGGGAGAGAGAGAGAGAGAGAGAGAGAGAGAGAGAGAGAGAGAGAGAGAGAGAGAGAGAGAGAGAGAGAGAGAGAGAGGACAACTTTGGAGTAAAAGGTGAGTTACAACCTAGTAGTTGAGATTAGCTCAACTGTGAAACCCAATGATACTTATAACTTGGTAAGGTTAGATGATCAATTTTTTAGGGACCCCTTATCCAATGGAAGCACAATTGATTACTTTCTTATAAGCAATTAAAGACAGAATTATACCAGAATGATTAAGTAACTAGAAACTTGAGATAACAAAGAATTTGAGAGACAATACACACTCTTGTATTAAATATTACTAGAAGAAAATACAATAAGGAAGATGCCACTTCTTCCTCCACCTCAAAGGCTTGCCACACCTCAAGACCTTCTTCCCTCTCTCTCTTGCTCAACACAACAAATCTATAGCCTGAGTTATTATCCCTCCTTGAATGCTTTAGCTGATCTCCTTGACCTTACACCTGTAGATCTCCTTGACCTTGCTTGCATCAATTCTTTTACTTGCCTTCTTGATAATTACAATACATGCCTCATGGGTCTTTAAATAGAATCACATGCATACAAAAATAGAACTCTAACTACAATAATTAGACACGTAGCTCATGACTTAAATTAGTCCTTTAACATGCAAACACTCGCTTCACTTAACTGATTATTCCTCAACAACAGTTTTGGAATGCATAGGCGACCGATGCCAGTCCCTACTTGCCTGGTGCTGCCGATGTCGGTCGACTCCCTACCGACGCCGGTTGCCTTTTACACTGGTAATGACCGACGTCGATCATGCTGTCGATGCTGGTACTTTTGAAACTCAGCAACCTCTTGTTTCTTTGTGTCTGTAAATAGTTGAAGCTTTTAGCTCCACACCCTAATAATCTCCCACTTGGAGATAAATAGTTGCTACTGTACCTGTACCTGCACACCATCTATTTTGTTCCCTTGGCTCTGTATCCCTCTTCAAAGTCACTCTTAAAGACTAACCACCACACAAAACCTGTGATGCTATATCTGTCACTTATGCCAAAAGAATTTTGTTGCTCCCAAATTCTCCATGACATACTTCTGAACCAACTCTACCCTTAGCTCAAAAAACTCCCTGTATATGAAACCCTGCAACAAGTAACACAATACAGTAATAGGATAATGTAGCTAATATTATCCAACCTGGTAAAGATAAAATACAATGGTCAAACCTCCATTGCTCTGTAGCCTAATCAAGACCATATACCATAGCCTTCTGTCTCACGTGTCCATCCACTCTCTTCTCTAATATGGGAATCCATCCCTTTATCTAGTGCTTTCTTCCAGCTGACAACTCTACCAATAAATACCTGTTTGGTTCTTCTCCAAGGACTCACACTCCTCATCCATGCCAAGCTCCCACTGTTTCTGGATTCTACCTACATTGCTTCTTCCATCTTCTTAGTTCTTGACCATTAGTAAGCAATATAAAGAAGGTGAACAATGAATATGAGGTTCACTTACCATTTATGACCTCCATATGGGTGTTTGAGACTCCTTGACAGCTTGTTATCCACCCAACATCTGTTTTAGTGACTGATCTCGACCATCTCCCAGTCTGCTCCCGACCGATGTCGGTTCCCTACACTGACCCTGACTGCTGACGCTGTTTCCCTAGCCGACACCAGTGTCCCCCCTGTCGACGTCGATTCCTGCCTAACCGACGTCGGTCTTCTCCTACCGACTCTACCAACCCTGTTGGTCTGCACATGACCGATGTCGGTATCTGGCTGATCGACGTCGGTCCCAAGTGACCGACATCAGTGTCTGTGTGTTCCTGTAAGTGATGAAATTCTCATCTGTGAGCTCATCTTGGATCAAACCTCTATCCATACTACCCTGCTCAGATTTAGTCAACCCCTGTGATTGATCTCTATCCTTCATCTCCTCCATAAACACCAAGGCTTCTTTGTTCCTGTCAAAAGCATCAAATTTCCTTTTCCTGCAATGAACTCTATCTATGCTTTTCAAATTTGAACACATACCTTTTGAATCAAGAATGTCCATTCCCTTCTTATTCATGTGACCAAGCCTATTAAGCCACATCTTCAAATCTACAACTGAAGTAGATAAACCAGAAGTAGAATCAGCAATACAAGTAGATAGATAAAGAGTATCTACTTTCTTATCTCTAGCTAAAACAAGTGCTCCCTTGGTAACCATCCAAGAGTCCGCTATGAGGGTTATTGTGCATCCCTAATCACCCAACCTTTCAATAGAAATCAAACTCTGCTTCAGAACTGGGACATGCATGACCTCTTTCAACACCCATGTGTTGTCAATCTGCAATCTCAGCTGCACTTTCCCTTTGCCAACTATTTGACAAGGCATACCATCCCCTAAATAAAGCACTCCAAAGTCTCCCTATTCATACTCATGGAACAAATCTCTGTTTGGGGATGCATGAAAAGAAGAACCAGAATCTAAAATCCATGATCCTACCTGACTATCTAAAGAAAGTATGAGAGCATCCTGTACCATAATATTTTCATCCTTTGCTTCTTCTTTACCTTCATGTTAATTCTCTTTATCTCTTAACCAACACTCCTTCTTTGTGTGTCCTTTCTTTCCACAAAACCAGCGAGTAATACCTTTGGATTCGGATCTCCTTCCCGACCTTGATTTCCCTTGCTCTACCTTCTCCCTTTGCCTTCCCCTACTTTCTGCACTTAGAGCATTCCCTGATGATTCACCTGTGCTTCTCTTGCATATTTCCTCATTCAAGATCACACTCACAACATCATCAACTTTTAAGATTTTAGAAGCAGATGCAGAATTACTTACTGCCATAACCAAACTATCCCAACTTTCAGGCAAAGAACATAAAATCAAGAGAGCCTTTACCTAATCATCAAAAACAATATTGATTGAAGCTAATTGGTTTACCAAACCATGGAAATCACTAAGATGAGTATGTACCGATCCACCTTCTTGCATTTGCAAAGTAAATAGCTGCTTCATAAGAAATACCTTATTAGAAGCCGAGGGCTTTTCATATAAATTTGCCAAGGATTTTATCAACTCTTTCATTGTCTTGCACTATGATAAGTTGGAAATCACAGACGATGCAAGGCTCAACTTTATGGAACCGAGAGCCTTTTGATCAAGAACACTCCATTCTTCATCCTTCATATCTGTGGGCTTGCATGCAACCCCACCCAACGGTAAGTATAAATCCTTTTGATACAAATAATCCTCTATCTGCATCCTCCAATGTTGATAATTCTTGCCGTTAAACTTTTCTATTTGTAGCTTACTTTCTTCTGCCATTGCTGAACTCCCACTCAATCAGAAAACCCTGTGAATGACCTATAATCAAAAATAATAACCTGCTCCCTGCAAACCGTAGCTCTGATACCAACTGTTAGGGACCCCTTATCTAACGGAAGCACAATTGATTACTTTCTTATAAGCAATTAAACATAGAATTATACTAGAATGATTAAGTAACTAGAAACTTGAGATAGCAAAGAATTTGAGAGACAATACACACTCTTGTATTAAATATTACTAGAAGAAAATACAATAAGGAAGATGCCACTTTTTCCTCCACCTCAAAGGCTTTCCACACCTCAAGACCTTCTTCCCTCTCTCTCTTGCTCAACACAACAACTCTATAGCCTGAGTTATTATCCCTCCTTGAATGCTTCAACTGATCTCCTTGACCTTACACCTGTAGATCTCCTTGACCTTGCTTGCATCAATGCTTTTACTTGCCTTCTTGATAATTACAATACATGCCTCATGGGTCTTTAAATAGAATCACATGCATACAAAAATATAACTCTAACTACAATAATTAGACACGTAGCTCGTGACTTAAATTAGTCCTTTAACATGCAAACACTCACTTCACTTAACTGACTATTCGTCAACAGCAATTCTGGAATGCACAAGCGATCGACGCCGGTCCCTACTTGCCTGGTGCTGCTGACGTCGGTCGACTCCCTGCCGACACCGATTGCCTTCTGCACTGGTAATGACTGACTTCGATCATGCTGTCGATGTTGGTACTTGTGAAACTCAGCAACCTCTTGTTTCTTCGTGTTTGCAAATAGTTGAAGCTTTTAGCTCCACACCCTAACACAATTCCAACCTAAAAACTTTGTAAGATTGAGTGATTTGATCACCTAAACCATACTAAAAAATGAACCAACTACTATAATATATTGTTTCAATAAAATCCATGAACTTTTATAGGGTATCAGTATGAAAAAAGTCCATGATGTGCTAAAAATCCATAAAATAGTTTTAGAATCTAAAATTGATTTGGATTTTACAATGTTAGGCACATATTTCATATAATATGCAACTTAGATATGTATCATGTTGAAACTATGTATAACAATATTACTAATGTATATAATTTTTCCATAATTGTGAATTTTAATTATATAATTATGTGCTTTGGCCAATTTGAAAAATTGTGTAAGTGTGGAGAACATGATTCCAAAGCATGTCCCCATTATGTATGGAGAAATATAATAAGTGATAGGAGCTCCAATGTGGATAACATGTTTAAAGAATGCCCCCACTATTTATGGAAAAATCCTAAAATTAATATAAGTACTGATGTGGAGAAAATGTTTCCAAAATATACCCCCACCATAATGTGGAGATGTTGAATACTAAATAGTTGTGAATAACATGCTTCCAAAGCAATCTCTCACTAAATCTAAAAATTGATATAAGTACCATATACTAAATGATTGTGCATAACATGATTCTAAAGCATGCCCCCGATGAATCTAAAAATTGTGTCAAGTGTGGAGGACATGACTTTATGGCATTCCCCCACAAATATGCCCCGCTTTGAGGTGAGGGAAAGATAAGAATTGGTATTTACCTCACCTCAAAATAATAAGACAACTATATAATCTATGAATGTAACCATGTAGTATATATAAGGAACATGTCTAGGTAGATATAAAATTGAATCACATACAAACCAATGTGATCACATGAATGCCTAAGATGCATGATAAGGATCATGGAAATGTATAGATAGTAATAGTACAATCTTAACAAGTAAAAAAGAACACACATAAGAGCACTCAAAATCAAGTCAAAAGGCAATGCTCCAAGGAGACCACAAAAGGGGGCATATTCAAATTTTACATATTCAAAGGGACATGACTTAGTCAAATTTAAAATAAAATCAAGGATGACATATTCAAATATATATACAACTAACAATGACTTATGCAAATCTCAATGAAATCATACATAGGCATGGGGGTTGAAAACAAAGGATTACATTATATTCCATTTTAACTTATGGTTCTTTATTAGAATGGTCTTGTACTTTCATCAAAAGATAGATTGGTTACCATCTATTTAACCATGTTGTATATTCATGAAAAATTATCTATGAATGAAAAATAAAATATCAAATGATGTATTCATTTTAAATAGATGTATTGATGAACAAAATGAACATAATTTATATAAATAGAATAATATGAACCCTAGATAATATCCAAAAGTTATATGAATACTTACTCAGGTTGAAAAAATGATTATAACAAAATTAAATCCAATTTTATTGTAAAATGTGTGTGTGGAGGCTAGTAAAATTACCATTAACTTTCCCTAGGCATAAATCTCATAGAAAAATATCTTCCACAAATAATTAACCACTTGGATATAATGCTTGGTAGAAGATAAGGTCCTCAAAAAAAAGGTATGATTTTATATGTTAGGAGATCATGTGTCTTATAATCCTTGCATTATAAACTAGCACATGATTCATACTACAAGGATGTTTTTCCTGAGGAAAGCACACTAGTATCATTGCCAACTAAACTTGTATATTTTTTCAGGCTTCCACATGTATCTATTAACATTATATAATTTAACCAAACAAAACCACCTTTGTATGGATGTGAGAATGCATTTTCTATGTAAATAATAACCATCTTCATCTTTTTTACATGTATTTCCCAATATAGGAAAAAAATAGAATAGATTAAAAAATACCTGCAATAAGAAAACATCAAATAATACCACACATAGTGGCATGACCAACACTTGGCATGTCACATGTAAATGAATACAACTAGATGAATTTTTTTATTTTATTTCTTACTTTATTTCCAATACGTTAGGTTACATTCAACAAAGTTGTCTTTAAAAATGTGTAGATTCATGAATACACACTTAATTTTATGTGTTATCGTGAGAATAGATTTAGATTAAGATATTGTTTGGTTAACCTGATGATGCATCATTTTAGCCAAAGTAAAAATTCTATTTTTATTTAAAAAATATTAAATACAACATGCTAGCTACTATTTAAACCTCCTTGGATGCCTTCTTGATTTACTTGATGTTAAACTTGTTGAAAAATTGGTGTCCTTTCAATCCAATTTTCTAGGAAAAAGATTGTACTACATAAAATTTCATTCTAAACTAACTGAAATGATTGCACAAATAGATTCTCATACTTTATTTTTCATGTCCAATGCTACTGACATAAAATGGCTTGACTTACACAAAATTATGCCTTTCAAACCCCCAACAAACACACGATGGGATTTTACTTAAAGGATCCACAATATTATCTCAAATCTATGTCACATAACTCTTTATATGCATAATATATTTACAAATTTTCTCAAGGAAGTTTTTTAAAAAAACCAAATAAAAGACAACTAGTATAGGTACACAATAAAGAAATCATTTTCCCTTATTTTTTACAGTTTCTATTCCTTTCCTAAATTTGATATAAATATATATTCTTTCCAGGTATGAGTGGAAGTATAGAGGTTCCACACATATGCATAGTTTCCTTTCACTTAAAAATGCTCCAAATATTGACACATTGGTTTCAAAAATCAAATTACACTTACTAATGTTAAAAATCACCCCAAAAAAAAGGTATCATAAATGTGTGTGTGTGTGTGTGTGTGTGTGTGTGTGTGTGTGTGTGTGTGTGTGTGTGTGTGTGTGTGTGTGTGTGTGTGTGTGTGTGTGTGTGTGTGTGTGTGTGTGTGTGTGTTTGTGTGTGTGTGTGTGTGTGTGTACACACACACATGAGATAACTTGCATACAAATCAAATGGTGCATCATTATATCCTTTATGATCCATGTTTATTGAATACAACTAGAATATTTTTTAAGTGATTCTTTTCTTTATTATAAATAGCTTTTAAATTGTGTTCGAAGGCATACTAAATGCACTAAAGAAACATGTTTGAATAAAAATTGAACATCGCTTCAATGTTGATACAAATCGCATTGGGAATATTCCATAATCATTGAAAATAATGAAATAAAAAAATATGTTTCTTTACGTAATGATGTAGATTAAACACCCATAGCTCAAACATGTTTTTTGTTTGGAGAGTAAATGCGGATTTCCAACTTGTTCTTTAATTCCATGTTATGTTGAAATATATTTATAAGATTCATTGAAGCTATATAATTGGTCAGAAAGTTATCACCATATGTTATTGAGAATTTTAGATGGTGAAAATTCACTCAAACCATCTTAAATTTGCTCAAGACAAATTTTGATTGATAGTATTGTCAATCATGCCATCAATGCACTATAGGTTGACTATATGTTGTAAAAAAACTCTATCTTTTTCTATGTAGCCATTTATTTTTTCTTAAATGTTAGAAAATGATAATTTGTTGTGTCTCCCAAACTATAATTGATTTGATTGCAACTTGAACTTTATTAATACCTACATGGAATGAAATTATTCACTGAAATCATTATCACTTTTAGAAGCAACATTTTTTTGGTCTTATGACATTCATTGTCATGTTAATATATGGAAAAAGAGAGAACTAACAAAAAATGTTCATGCATACCCTTAGTATTTTATGATTACATCAAAAATATTAGGACACTTATGAATATTTATATTAGAGTGAGATCATCTTGTGCAAACCAATATGCACATCATAGTATTAATTGGAATATTCATTTCATAAATTATTTCAAACTGGGAAACCATGTGGAATTCCTACCATTTATGGCATGTTGACTGCACACCATCTAAGAAAGAAAGAAATTCAAGAGATGAGGTTTCAAATGATGAAATTATTTATCATGGTTTTGAATAACTTGATGAGTATAAAGTATTAATATAAATCCAAGCCAAAAATATCAATGGTATAAATTAACTTATTATTGTAGGCCATTGCGATTTTGACATCCATCATAATTAGAATGGAAATCATGTTTGGTCATCCTTACAAAAAACAACTACTTCTTTTATAGAGATCAATGAGGAAACTATAGCCACATAAATATCATCATAAGTACTTGATAATGCTAATTCTTGATACATTTTAAAATGTATGACTTGCACCTAGATACATGACTCTTAATCACCATTTACCTAGGTCATTTATCTATGTGCAAGCTTGACCTTTTATTTTTCATCACTAATACATGAAAATTTCAAATTCAAATCCTAAAGCTTATTAATACCACCCTCATATTTTCTACTACTCAATATAGTTGTACTTGATATTTTTGGATAATTATATACCCGTAGATAGGAGCACTATTATGCTTCTATCCATGTAGATCAACTACATCTTATGTCAAATAGTGACTACTTTCCAAATTTAAAATCAATATTTGGGTCTCCATGTGCATTTCACAAGGTTAGATAAAGTAAATTTTTATAAGTTTCACTTATAAATACACATCAAAAGTCATTCATTAATCCCAACTTGCAATTATTTATTTATAACTTTCAGACTATTTCACATTGATAAAATATGCCCCAATTACTTTCAAATTCAAATCAATCACAAGAAGCAACCATGAGACAAGTCTAGAGAATATCAAACCAATTGAAAAGCTACCGTTATCAATTATTAAATTCATATTTATAGCTACAAACACATAGTCAAGGATCATAATTTCATAATCACTCTAGGTGGGAGAACTACATGGGATTGATTTGCCTCCTTGGAGTATTAGATACATATGCAACTGTCAATAATTAAAGGGGTTATTGGGGTTAACTCAATCCATTACAATCCCATTTTCTAATATGTTCACAAGATTTCAAATTTCCCTTAGGGTTTTAAATAAAAAATAAGGAAAATAGCAAATTCTACACAACACAAACTAAATCATGATATCTCAGTGTACTCAACAAACTAAGGTACATAAGGTGAAACATTCATATTTTTGTTATAGTCAATTGGGACAAGTTCATGGTCAATGGACTCAAGTATTCAAAATTATTTTCCACCTACAACGGTCCTATCTAGAAAGAATATTTGATCTTGATCTATCAAAATCTTGTTTTCTTTGTTTGTCTCTATTAGTCATTAATCACAAGAAACTAGGACAAGTTTGTGATCAATAGACATGAGCAACGTGTATTGCATTTTAGATAAGGTAGACCTATCTAGGAATAATTTCAAATTATATCCCTGATCTTGAACATATAAATTCACATATTGTTTTTATTTCTACTTGTAGACATTCAAAATAGTCAAAAAATATATGTGTTTGTTCTAAGTGCATTTCTTCTTAGTGTTTTATAAAAATAGTAATTCTCCATATATGTCAATTTATAAATTCATAATTATTACTTATTTTAAATATTTATCATTTTGATATCTATATAATTTTACACCTATTAGCATTGAAAAATTTATTATTTTATCAAAAATAGGGTAAAACATATTGATGAACCCATACATTTTTTGAGTATTCCTTTTTTTATTTTTATCTTAGGGTTTTAAATTAATTTCTAATTTATATACACAAAAATATTTATTTTTGATTTTGTTTTCAATTTTCAATTTAAATTTTCAAAATTATTTTTTTGTTTTTAATTGTTTTACTAGAAACAATGTTTTGATGGTTTTAAAACTCATAAGAACTATCATTTGGGGTGAAGTGATCTTTGATTTTACTTGATTCATGGTGTGAGGTGTACTTTCCCAATACTCAAACCATTATACAATGTTATATACATATTTTAGTTTCCACGTACCTCATGGTATATAAAAAAAACTTAGATTTTGTTTTTTATCCATAGGTAACCTTCAATCATTTGTTCTTATAGTGCACTGGTAAGCAATTAACCTTGAGAAGTTATTGTCAACTTACCATAGAGATGGGATAATAGGGCTATGGGATACTAGAATCCTTTGTAGTTAGTGATTTTTTAGGTTATGTTCAATATTTATGATTATAATTAGTAAATCTAAGATCCTATAAAGCAAACCCACCTTGACTAGTTACACCTCTAATCCTTGTTACAAATTTCAAAGTTTAAAATTCAAATCATGGTAAAATAATGACTAAATTTTTCTTACATATTTTAAGGTTCAACATTACATTATATTTTTATTTTTGAGGTTTTATTTGGATGCATTATCTATGTACATTAACAAAATTCAAATGTCATTAAAATGTTTAAATGGATAATGAGCAATCCCAAGACTTGCTGAACTCACATTGTTGCAATAATGCTCCTAAAATATAATTACCATTCATAAAAAACTTTTTAAAATCAAGTATGAAATGGGAAAAATAAAATTTATAATTTCAAAATGTTATAGATCATAGAACACACCCTATTGATGGGCCTAACATGACTATTGAGAATGATAAATATGATACAACACAAGGGGATGAATTTAATGAAAAATATTTCAATGGATATCTTAATTCCAACCCACATAAGATTGACACATTCCTATACATTATAGGAAATGAAAAATAAATAAACTTACGCCTTCACTTATACTTCAAATGTTATAGTTATTACTATTTCTTGTATTCCCATACCAACACCTATAGTTACATATACACTACCATCCCTAGGTATGGGGGCATCAAAAAGATTCTAACATATTCATATGCCTATTTCTACAAGGTAATCATACACACCTCCCTTTATTATTATTGATGGTTCACCACCAACCTCACCTAATGCACACTCTCTTGAGTAAACAATCATAACCTTACATGATAAAGTGTTGGAAGTAGAGTAAGGTGTCTCTAGAACTAGTCATTCAATGGACTCCCATACTTTGCTTCACAATCCTTTGGCCCCTAAAATAACCTCTTTACCATTATCAAAAAGTTTCATAGTTCCCAAGATACCACCCTATGAAGGTAAATTTTGTCCTAAAAAAAACTTTCTTCATTACATGGAACATGTTTGAACTATGCTTACAATGACAAATTATTAAGCAAGCTCTTTCCAAGAAGCCTAAATGACTATACTTTATGATGATTCTAAAATCTTCTACCTCATTCAGTTAGAGCATTCAACCCTTTAGTAGATCAATTTTAAACATACTTTTATATCATCATTGGTGAAAATCTATCTTATGAACAAATTTCAAAACTCAAGCAAGGGTCAAATAAGCCAATCAATGAATATGTTTTTTAGTACAAAACTATGATAATTAATTCTAAAAATATTCCTAGAGTTTACTATCACCATTTCATGAATCCATCATGGTTAACAAATTAATATTTAGATGAAATCTACCTTACAATCAAATAAATATAAGTCAATCTCATAGCATTGAACAAATTCAAATATGTACCAAGATCTCCATCTACTTTAAATATCATGTTTCAAAGCAATCCCACCTACAAATTCATATATAAATAAATAAAGATAAAATAAAAATTAATAGTCAATGCAGTTTCATAACCAACAAACAAGATCCAACCGATAGCTCCACCAAGGAGGCAATTTACAAGGTTACCTCAACCTCCTTATGTCTTATTACAATTTTCTTATTAGAATCTAATATCTTTACCTCCACCATTAAATCTTGATTTAACTAAGTCTCAACCTATGGGCTTAATTATTTTTGCATATCATGACTACCACATATGTATTGGGAATTCTAAAAATAAATGTTTTAGGCCAAAGTCATAATATACAAGACCTTAACAATGATAATACTATTGATCTAGGAACAACAACAAAAGAAGCTAAACCACAACAAAATGATAATTCAAAGTTGAAAATATTTAGTAACCCATTCCAAAATCATGGTACTAAATATCATACAGACAATTCATAATTACACCATGCGTACACCGCACATCTTCCTCCTAAGACATATCTCCATTTGATAGACATAATTATTGGCACATTTAGAGGTGCATCAACATAATTTATTGTGATCACATTTGATGCTAGTGAATTCAAAGATGATGATTCATAAAATCATGCACTCTTTTTCTGAGTTTACATCAACAAAAAACCTATACACATTGTCACAATTTATAATGAGATAAGTGAAAATGCATGTACAATGATACTTCTTTATAGTATTCAATACACAGAGAATGATTTACAAGCTAAATCAGTAATATTCAAAGTGTTCAATGGACATACATAGAATATTGTTGGGAATATAGAGTTACCTTTCCAATTTAGTTTAGCAATTGTGGTTACTCCAACTATAGTCTTACCAAACACATGGGTCATCAATATGTTATTAGGTATCCCTTGGATACAAAATATCTACACAATACCATCCTTAGTACATCAATATCTCAAATACATACATTGTAACAAGTGGTTAAATTTGAAGGCATTTAATATGAGTACCATCAATAGTTAATGGTAACTCCTCCTCCCCCACCACCACCATGGTTATGTCGCCTATTCAAGATCACAATAAAAAGATAGATATGGTGCCTATTCAAGAGCATGATGTAAAATCAATTTTTTACTTATACATAATCTTTCTATACAATAAATACTAAGGAAAGTGGTACACACCCTCATAAACATCAAGTTTCATATCAAATAATTACTCAAGGTTTAAATAAATCTAAATCTTATATAGTGCATAAGAAATTTGTACCTTAGACAATTTAGTGTGTTCCATATAAAATATATGTAATGGGACATTATCCAATTATGAAACATACTCTACCAAGTCCTACACCTTCTCAAGTCACATATCTTACAAAATATTATATGAGAAGTGGTCATGATAGTCACATTACAAAACCTGATGCCTTTTCAGATTCAGATTCATTTATACGTAGCACTTTTCACCCATGAAAAGTCAATATAAATATATATGATCCAATAATGCACCATGTTCCTCCCATTTATGGGATCACAATATAATTTCCTTTCATAAATATCATAAATACTATAAAAAAAAAGAAAAATACAAAATCCAAAAAAAAAAAAAAATTAAATTAAAAAGTCAGGACTTGAGAAAGATAATAGTTTCTAATTTTACTTCTTTACATATGTTATTTATCAGATATTTTGGTAGATAACATAGTATTTTTCAAACATACATGCATTTCATGAGATATATGAGTGTGATGTAAGAAATACTATACATGGTTTCTTAGATTGCATATTCCTTTATACCTAGTGGCCATGCCTATGCTAGGACATCTAATTATATAGGTTATAATATAATAGGTTATATATTTCTATGACCTCTCCACCATATATATATATATATATATATATATATATATATATATATATATATATATATATATATTACAAGTGTCTTGTTATTTTCTCATATTTGATATTATGCGACATGGATTTGCTTCTTTTTTATGATATGACATCAATACATATGGATGAAATAATATTTTTCACTTTTTTTATGCTCCTTTGATGATGTTTACTTTATTGTATGATAGGCTAACATTTATTTCTTATTGTGTGTGGTCCTTGGCCCTTGTGTGCAATTTATTGAACATATCTATGATATTTTTACTTGCTTTGTGTGACATTAAAACATTTCCATTACTTATTACCGTTGACTTTGTGTTTTGTGTGATATCTAAAAATGTCCCTTATTTACAACATTCTTAATGTCCTTTGCATGTGGACCTTGGCATTTTTTATTGGGACATATTCATGTCCATTATATGAAACCCTTGGCCTTATTGTATGATATCATTTGACATTACATGGCATTGTCTATTTTGGTTTTTGTGGTTGTTGAGCTTGATTAGTGATTACATGATACATATAATGCACTTTTATTACATTATCTACTTCAGATATGGTTACTTTATGCATGCCTCATTTATATATCTATCTAGACATGACAATTTTATGCCTCACACTATATATGTTAGATATATGCTTAAATTACACTTACATTACTATGATGGGATACTCTTCACATGTTGACATGATTATACATGATTCTAGTTTTATCACATGATGTAATTAACTCTTCTTCTAAGATGAGTGACTTGCAGGCTACATCCCTCATCTCAAAATATGGGCATTATAGTGGATTTTTTTTAAAGTTCCAATCCTCCATGAATATATAAAAATCATATTTGTGACAAAGTATAAATTTTTAAATATTTAAAGTAATGCAGAATTAGATTCTATAACAAAGTAAAGGTTTTTGAAGATTCAAATTAATCTAACATCAGATTTTATAACAAATTACAATATTTCAAAGTTTCAAATAAATTAAAAAATTAGATACATGATCTATAGTGGCACATTTAAATATATTATTGGGTCATGTGACATGAATATGCACTTAGTTTTCAAAAACTCAAAGTACATATTTATGCACATTTGAATGTATATGTAAAAATAGTTAAAATATTTAAGTCATAAGCTGAAAATACAATTAGAATTGATCATATAGGTGCATTGAATTCTATATCACTTAGCACAAGGTTTATGGGGCATGATATTTATCCATGATCATGATTATTCCAAGTTCAAATCTAAAAAATTCAAATGTCATGATGCTTTTTCATGCACACATCTTCAAAGTATAAAGTCTAAAATTTCAAAGGGCATGATACTTGTTCATGCACATTTTCAAAGTTCAAAGTTACAATTTTAAATTCAAAATTGTTTTCATTTCAAAGTAAGTATATGATCAATGTGGTCATGATGGGAGAATTAATATTATTCATTAAATTTTGATCATGTAAATATATTTTAGATCTATCTATATAATGTGATTTGATTTTTTATAGGTAATGTATGTTTGAGTCTAGTGATACTCAATGGCCTTAGCATTACTTCTAGTGAACCCATTGCATGTTTAAAAATAATATTACATGTGGTGTAGATTTGACTCTAGTGACACTCAATGATCTTGGAATCACTTTTAGTCAACCTATCATGGTTCCACCTTTTTGGATTAGTACATTAGATACTATTCCCCATTGATGAGAGTTATAAGCATACATATTTTCAACTTGAGGGATTGATTAGTTATTAAAAATTATAACTTTATCACTTTCAATTTTCCATTGGTTCAAATTATCCAAGTGCTTCAACAAGGGGGCACCTAGTTATCCATCATCAGTTATAGGTTACAGGGCAATTTGGTTTCACTTACAAGTGTAATCCTCTGCTACCCTCTTTTTAATTTTTTTATTTTAAAATCTAAAATATAGACAAATAAAAAATTCATGTGTTATTTTAGGGTTTTCTAAAGTTTAGTTCCTTGCATAATTGGAGTATCTTCTAAAAGATAAAGTGTGTTATACACACTTGGGTTTAAATATTTATCCTTTACTCTAGTAATTTCATTACTATAATAAGGGGAAGGGGGAGGTAGACACATAAATATGGTTAAATGTACTTGACAATGTTAATTCTTGACACATACTAAGCTGTATGACTTGCACCCAAATAAATGACCCTCACTCACCATTCTACTAATAAATTTATCCATATGCAGGGTTCACCATTTTTTTATCATTACTACAATTTTCAAATTCAAATGCTTAAGCATACTAATATCACCCTTAGATTACCTACTACTTAAGATAGTTATCCCATATCATTTAGGATAGGTCCACACTAAGCGAATATGAACATCTCACACTCCTTTACACCTAGAGTGGTCATATTCTATGCCAAATAAAAACTAGTTTCTAGATTTTAAATCAATATTTTGGGTCTTTTTACATGTTTCAAAAGTTTGTCTTAAAAATTTAGCAAAAGGTTCACCCATAAATACACAATAAAGGTCATTAATTATTCCCAACTTGGAATTATTTATTGAGCACTCTAACACAATTGCACATTTATAAAATATGTCATATTCATTCCAAATTCAATATCATTCACAAAGATCAGCCATGATCTAAGTCTGGATAATATCAAAATAAGTGAAGAGATATCATTTTCAAGTATCAAAGATATATATATATATATATATATATATATATATAGTTACATACATATAGTTAAGAAACACAATTTCACAATCACTCTAGGTGGGATAACTACATGGACTTGATTTCCCTCCATGGAGTATTGAATATGTAGGAAATGGTTAATCATCAAGGTGTTGATTGGGATCATCTCAACCTATTACACTCTCCTCTTTTTTACATGTTTCTAAGATTTCAAATTTCCCTTAAAGATTTAAATAAAAAATAAGGAAAGTAATGAATTATGCGTGACACAACTTAAATCATGGTATCTTGTCCTACTTAGCATACTAAAGCATATAAGGCACAACAATTAGATTTTTATCACTGTACTGGTCAAGTCTGATGTTAATGGACTCAAGTGGCCTATGTTGTTATCCACCTACAACAAACCTATCCACCTACAACTAACCTATCTAGAAATATTCTATGATTTTTCTTATCCTTTTCACTATAAAAATCATATTTTCTTTGTTTTTCTTTGTTTGTCATTGGTATTATTCAGTAACAAGTCCATGGTCAATGGACTCGAATGGTTTGTGTTACAGTCTAACTAGGGCTGACTTTTTAAGGAGCAGTTACAAATTCTTTCCTTAATCCTAATCATGCATAGTCAAATATTTTCTTGATTTCTACTTTTAGACATATAAAATGGTCTACATAAATATGTGTTTGATCTAAGTACATTTATTATTAGTGTTATCTAAAACTAACACTTTTTCATATTTGTCAATTTCTAAAGTTATAATTATTAATTTTATACAACTTTAGAATTATAATATCTATCTAGTTTTACACATATTAACATTACACATTTATTTTTTGATCAAAAATAGGGTAAAAAATAAACCCACTGAATCTCTAAAGTTCATTCCTCTATCTTATCCACTTTTGGTGCTTTCTCTATGGAACATAAACTTGCAAATTTTGATATTATTTTGCACCACAACACTAAAAAAATATAATGCTTCCATTGTAAATGATAATTTAAGGGATTTATGGTATAATAAAATCATAACATATCACTAAAATGAAACTCATATTGAGTTCACGTTCAACTCAAAATAGCTCAACCTTAGTATTGTTTGCCCTAATTAGAATTGTAACACTTAACATTAATACTTCAATAATACATTCATGCATTTACATAAATATAAATGTAATGAAATCACTAAAGATAAATAATTTTAAATTATGAAAGATTAGTGGAAATATATCCACTAAATTATATTAAAAATATGGGTTTCATAGGGCCAAATGGTTTGACATGTTTAAAGTTTGTATGATGTTTTCCAGCAATATAAGTCAAAATATTTTGGAAAGAGATATATCATTTTCATTAGTGACTTGGGTTAATTTCCTCTAATATAATACATTCCCATATATGTTATAACATCATATGGTCTTACCCTTTATATAATATTTATAATTTTTATCACATTGCAAATGATTTTCCGTCAACAAGGTTATGATCCATACCAAGTGGATTTTAAGAATATCTTATTAAATATTTGAAATGTAAAACAAAAAATTGAAGATTGGATTGTAATTGATGTCTCAAAAATGTACCTTTTCATTCAAAACAAAAGTTTTATTTCATTTTGTAACACATTTGTACACAACACATAGTTTGGGCATAACACACAATAAAGAGATGTTGAAATCATTGAATATGTTGATTGTAAATAGTAAAGTAGATCATATCAAAAGATTTTTTTTGGAGATCCTAATGATGATAAAAGACTAAAATTATTTTTTATTAGGGATAAAAATTTATTCTCAGTGCCAATTTATACACTGAGGCTAGCTTAGTCAATGTTTCTCTTGGGTAAATTCATATTATTTTTTATAAAATTGGCACAAATCTATTGATTTTCCAATATTTGTGTTTGTTTAATCTTTAAGAAATTGTCCAAAATGGGATGTGAATAATCTGAAACATGTTATGATCTTGCTTGTTCCTCATGGAAACTAAAAACAACTTCCCCTAAAAATGGCTTAGGATCTTAAAATACATAAGTCAGAGGGTCTAACATTGTAAAAAAAGAAACAATTGACATTGAAAAAATTGAATGTCAAGAATTGACTTTTATTGCAATCTCAATAGTGTTTTCCTTTCAAGACCTTCACATGTCTCCTCCTTTCTCTTTTGAAATATATGCAAAAATTCAAGTCAATGCATGCATTTTTATTTTAAAAAGAACAAAAATTGCATTTCATATCATAAACTCCCCTCTTTCGATTGACTAATTTTTTTTTAATTTCTATTGCACTCTTTTTATTTTTTTCTCCTTTTTAATTTATACACACATTATAGCACTAATACACTATTTAAATTTATTTTCCTCCATCAAATTTTTTTTATACCTCTTTAGTGTAATTTCTAGTAAATATGCCTTCACTCCTAAATAAAATTATATATAAAAGATTAATAATCATTAAAATGTTTAATAATAAATGATTATCATGAAGTAAATAAGATAACATATTTGAAGGGTGGGTTAGAAGGGCTATTGAATAATCAACATTTCAAGTGTTTTTTGTGGGGGCATAGAGACCTATTTGTATGGCACTTCAAGTTTCAAATTCAGACATCTATGACATTAAGGGAAAGGAAAGATAATTTAAACTACCAAAATAAGTATTAAATGAAGGTCATCATACTTTAATTCCATGTTGATTTATTTACAATGACATGACCATCACATAGGGTCAAAATCCTACTTTAACTTGAAAGTGAAGATAGATCTAACCTAATATACAAAAATTCTAAGCTTTAAACCAAAATTTTGGATTACTTAATGGATAAGATATTGTTCCTCAAATTCCATCGCCATAATAATTTAGATGGTTGATAGTGTTTATTATTTTTTATGAATAATGCAATTCAATTATATTATTTTTAAGGTTAATAATATAGTTAACTTAACTTACATATTGTTAAAGTACATGTTGTTTTAAGTTTTATAATAATATCTTACTAACTCATAGTCTAGGAATTTGTACATGCACCCAATATTAAATAATTGGGGCATTAGTAAATAAGGTTACTTGTATGTAGTTGTATATATTTAATAATTTCCTCCACCGCAATGTGTTAGGTGTGATGTAATATGGATCATGAAGCATATAAATGTAAGTTCATGTTTGATCAATGTTAATGAGCATATTTCATATTTCATTATGGTATCAAAGCCAAAAAATCTCAAAAAATGATTCTCAAATCTCATTCGTAGCAATCAGTATCAGTAGTACCTCTAGTTCACATTTAAAATTCATGTCATCACGCTTGAACTACTACATCCATAGCCTACTATAGTTATAATTATGGAACAATAATGTTTATAGCATCATCCCTATTAATTATCAAGGAAATATAAGGAAATAATTTCATTTAACCTTCCATCTATTACCCATTCAACATGATTGTTCAGCATAAATCCTAATGAGTGAAAATTCCAAGTATATAAGGAAGTTATGCCCAATATGTGGAATTCCATCTATGTAGGTGACGTTCACCAGTTGAATCCTTTTCATGTATTTTCTTGGTACCACATACCGCTCTTCTCTAAAGTGTGTAAACATCTCTTTTATGTACCACCAAGTAAAATTGAAAGGATGAGATTATTCTACATATAGATAGGTATATAAGAAGGGTACATATATCGAGAGGATTAATATATCATATTGATAGTGTATAAAAATAGGAACCTATTTGGAGTGATAAGGAACCATTACATATCCCTTTATTAGATTGTTTACAATGGTTAAATCTAGACCAAGATTTATTCTACCAAATACTCTTCTTTAAGGTGATAACTATGTAGCATGGAATAGTAAGGTATAAAAGCATATAGAATTTTAAAATGTATGGAAAATTGTTAATGGATAATTGAGCTAACATGAAACTAACATTGATCAGAAACATAAATTGATAAATTTAACTAGAAGGAAAAGTTGATAGTCATGTTCAAAGTTTTAGAGGAGGTACAACCTCATATCCAAAATGCCACTACAGTAAAGGAATATTGGGACAAACTTAAGACTATCTATGAGTAAAAAAAATTAGATTATGCATTTACAAATCACATTACATTATATAAAAGTGAAACTAAAATAAAGTGTGTTAGCTCTCCTATGTAGTTTCAAAATTTTGGGGGCCTCGATCCAAGCATTAGGTGAAACAGTCACATATGACTCTTTGGTACCCATTATTCTAAGAGCATTTCCCCCCACATATATAATTTTTGTGACCACATTGAATGATGGGATAGAAACTAACATTTGAATATTTGGTAAACTTGTTGCCACAAGATGAATTCGTGCAAACTTCAAAGGAAGCAGATGAAGAACATGTGATTGCATCACATCAAAAGGGCAAGAAGCCCATGAATTCTTAAAAATAGTCCATAAATATAAAAAATAGAAAAATTTACAAGGGAGTAAAACTCATTCCCATAAAATCTATTAGATTTTTGGAAAAATAGGACATGATTTGAAACATTATTAGTATAATGCATTCACACACGGATCATCTAGTTAGAACCCCACTTCACAAAATTCACCACTGGTAGAGAAGAAACAATAACCATCAAAATTCTAATGAAAACATTAGCCTTCCAAATCATAATAAATGGTAATGTTACATGAGGAACAGGTATTTATGACTCAACACATGAGGATAATACTTCTATAAATTTAGTCTCATATGCAAATTCTAGCACTACAAGGCACATGATCAGTAGGAAGTAATGGTTCTACACATTGACCTAAACAACATCATGAGGCAATGCTTCTCTTTGTAATGACACAGCCTACATTATCCAAAGTTGTGTTGATATTTATTTATAGCTTGGAAAGAAAAAGTGCACAATCTAAGACATTGTGTATGTCCTCAGACTCACTAAAAATTTGTTATCTATCAAAAAATTGATAGATCACAACCTCAAGATTAAGTTTAATCATGAACATGGTTAAAAGTTTTTCCTAATTAAAAAACAAATATATAGGATCCATAGTATTTATGAGTGCTTTTAATATTGGAAAAATGTTTCAACTTGATGATATTAATAATTATTATTATGCACTTTTAATAAATTACATAGAAACATTAAATATATGGCACAAAAGATATAGACACTTGAGTTATGGATATCTACTCACATTGAGCAAACACAACATGGCCAAATGACTTCCCTTAATCAAAAAATATTTTGATATTTCTTCCAGTTGCCTTAGTTCTATTGCTAGGATATTGAGAGATTGATTTGGAAAAGTGAATATCAGGTTATTGGTCCATTAGATCTAGTGCACATTAATCTGTGTGTATAAATTAATCTTATCCATAAAGGATACAAGAATTTTTATATCTTTGTTGATGAATACTAGTGAAAGATATGATTATACCTTTTTAATGCCTTCCAAGTCTTTAAAGAATTCAAGACCACAGTGGAAAATGAAACTGGTTGAAAAATTAAGGCCCTCTTCTTAGATCATGGGAGAGGGGAATATACCAATGTAGAGTTCTCATTATATATTAAAGTTAATGGAATATGTCATTAATTTACTACTCCATATACACCACAAAAAATGGGGTTGTAGAATGACATAATCATGTAACTATAGAGATGTCTTGTAACATGGTTGAGGATGCACAATTGACTCATTTATTTTGGGTAGAATCATGTCACACATGGACCTAATATTGTACATGTCACCCACCAAATCTCTTGATGTGATCACACCACAAGAAGCTTAGACTTGGATCAAACCAAAAGTTTCACATCTTTGATTTTTTGGTTGCAAGGCATACATGCATGTCTCAAAAAAGAAAATAAATAAATTACATAAGTGTAGTCATATAAAATTCTAGTTGAGTGCCATTAGTGTCACTTGAGACCACCAATCCCTAACTTATCCATAAACCTATCTTAGGGCCTCTTTCAACTCATCTAACTTTTGTGTGGGTATTACACATCCTTGAACATCTCAAAATTAGTCCCAAACTGTCCCCTAGGAATCCAAGCCCCTAGTACTCCAATTTTTTCCACTTGGACACTATTCCACTTTTTTGGACACTAGCACACTATCCTAGTGACTAAGGGACCATGGTAGTATCCCTTACCTAATTTCAATCCCAACAGATACATTTTCAATTATTAAGACACCTAGGGTTAGACTAGACCTATTTCATGCTCTGCACAAGCACCAAATTAGTATAAATACATGACTTTTATCCATTTAGAAACTATATGGAAATAAAATACAAATACCCTCAAACAAGCTCAAAATAAGTGATGCACATTCAAGGTCATTGATCCCTATTCTACCTATTTATACATACAATCATCTACAACCATTTTGAGTTCAAATTACATAGATTTTCAATCTAAAGATTCAGTCAAATCACTCAAGTTGACACTCATAATAGCATTTACTTGTACTTGTAGTAGAACTTAGATTGGGATAACTACATCAGGTGTGATCCCCTCTCGAGGTATTGGTATGTAAGTAAATCTCAATGTAGTAGGGTTTTTAGGATGCCCAGCCTACCCAACTATCATTACACTTTTTCTACTTGTGCTCTTCAAATACCTTAGCAACATGAAAATATAGGGTTTTCTCAAAAATAAATCAAAACTAGTGTATAGAAAGTAAATCAGGGCTCATCCACATGGGTATGAGCAAATTAGACTCAATGAGAGGTATACCCAAAATATCACATAGTTTCTACACAAGGGACACTAGCACAACATGGAAGACATTAGTGTAGTGTGATATTGTCCAATGTACTATTCTACTATCCACAAGTGTTTTTGACACTTAGATCCAATTTTTAACACTCAAATTATCTTCAACTCTAGTTTTTAGCCGCTAGATCATCCATCTCCTTAGTTTTCTTCTAAGTACTTATTTGTGTTATTCATTACTAATTTTAGAAATATCATATTAGGTCAATTCTTACACAAATTAATGGTTTAATTTATTGCATATCTATCCCCTAATTTATAATACTCAGACCTTTTAATAGCCTAGGATTTACATACACTGAGTCTTTAAAAGTTAAATCATTTGTTGAACCCAACTTACATCGAATACTACATAAGCCCTAGACCTAGATGCTCTTAGGGTTTGTATGATTTTTTTCATGTTCACAAATTAATTCCTAAATATCAAATTTGTTTTATTATTTTATTTTGGAAATATTTAATAGATTAGATTTCTTAAAAGATTCAAAATATACAACATTTTATTTTCCTACTTTCAAACCTACAATGGTAAAATTCAATAATTGATTCGATGAGACCAATAAGAGACAATTGCAATATTTCATTTATAAACATGTAGATATTCAAGATGACCTTATTCATATTATCCACAATGAGCTTTAGAAATCCAATAATGGACAATATTCTAACCCCCTAGATGTCAATATTGTTACACCTACTATGAGGGTAAAACAGATTCTAAAATAATTTGTTCCAACTCGATAACCTTCAATAATGAAACACCTCCTATGGATAGTACACATTCCTCCTCCCCATTTTTACAATCACTTGTACATGAGATCCATGATCGGTAGGCCAAGGTGTTACATCTTCAACATGGTGACACTAGACCATCTCATGCCTTAAATTCTCATGTTCTTTTACATACACCTTTGGCACAACATATAATAGCAATTCTTTTACCATCTGTATTTTTGGCACCCAAGATTACTTTTTATGATGGTAAGGGTGACCTATAGAATCATCTACAAGCCTTTCACATAGCATATTTAGACTACATATCTAATGATTATATCCTCACTAAATTGTTCCCTCATAGTTTAAAGGAATATGCATTAAAATGGTTCTAAGATCTTCCTAATCAGTCCATCACAACATTCAATCTATTGGTAGATGTGTTTTTGGCACACTTTTCAATCAACATTAGTTACAAGGTTTCCTATGCTCAAGTGGCACAACTCTAAAAAAAATCAAATGAACCAATAGATGAATATGTCTTGTGATATAAAACTTTATTAGCAAAGATAACTATCCCAATGGTAGATAAATAACTCCAAGACATATTCAAGTAGATTTTGTCACCTGCATTTCATGAATCGATCATATTCAAGAAGTTTCCATCATTCACATATCTTTATCATAGATTGAAATAATGTGAAGTCAAGATTCTCTACATGGGTAAACTAAAGTACACAACTAGATCAGATTCAACTAATAATAGTTTCAATAATTCCCCATATAATGTAAAACCCAATGAGAATAATGATGATTCAAAAATAATAATCATTGCAGCTTCAAAGCCACCTCCTTGCATGGTCCTATTAGCTCCTCCAAGGATACCTTTTACAACTTTTCCTCAATCACCAACTTGTTTTATCTAGCAACTCTTGAAATACAATGTCATATCTCTCCCTCCCATTAAAGAGGTTGATATGACTATGCCTTTTCCAAATAACTATGATTCCAATGAATTTTGTGATTATCACAAGGCACCATGCCATACTACGAATAGATGCATCAACTTGAGACATAAGATACAAGATAATATCATTGATGTTAGCATTCCTACATAGGCACCTAGACCATAATCAATGGAAGTAAAAGCATTGAAAATATTTTTAGATCCATTTTCAAAACATATAGATAATGAGACAACAATAACTTTAGGGGTTCATTATATATATCAGGCATAGCAACCATCAACATCTTATTAGACTCATACAGTGGATCTATATCCTCTACATAATATTATTTGGGTGTATCATACTATAGTGCCAGATAAACCTCTTATCACTTTTTTATAGTTGGAGATAATTTATGATGACATAGATTTCTTTGCACTCTTTGTATGAGCCTAAATTGATCATCATCCTACTTAGAGTGTTATGGTTGACAATAGTTCAAGTGTCAACATGTGTACTATCACACTTCTACATCACCTGGGTTATTAAAAGCTAGATATCTATCAAATAGGTAAAATTATTTGTGGCTTTAGTGACCATGTCCATAGGTCCATTAGGGAGATTGCACTTCTATTATAAGTTGGACCCACACATGTGGCCACTATATTCATAGTAGTACCTAGTGAAGGCACATTTGATATGTTATTGGGTAGTCCTTGGATATAATAGATTTGAGCCTTTCCATCCACTGAACATATATGTCTCAAGTATTTACATGTTAATCAGGTGGTTATAGTTGAGGACATTTCATATGAGTATCCTTTATCTATTCCATAACTACTTAGACAATAGTAAATAGTTATAGTTCCAAGCATATATTTTTATAGCACACACTTTAGATTCCAATTACACCACTAGTACAAGTAAGTTTAATCCTACAATAATACCACATATGCATACTCTCCTATGGATACCTTCTTAGAGAAACCCCTATGTCAAATACATGTTTTATATTATAGAGGGCCTCTCTCTCCACCACCACATAGATCCGTGTTATAGTAGAGAGCATCCACACCAGTTATAACTTCTTATACCATATGGGTTCCCAAATGTACCAAAGTTCATAGGCTAATTCAATCAGCTTCATGGATTTATAGCCCTATTTCGCAAGCAATTTCAGCCACAGACCACTCAATACATTTGATTCTCAAATTCTAGATACATTATCTCACATCATGCATTATCACTCTTCCTGTATTTGATATAGACCACATTATTTTTGAGTCTCTTACAAGACTCAATGGGTAGTATGTTCCTCTCTACTTGTATTTAGCTTCTCTTATCTTGATCCTTGTATATAGTTTCATTTTCATGATTACTTGTACATAGCTTATATACTCATAAAACACAAAAATAATATAATATATTCAAAACACAAAAAAATTAGATAGTATTCAAAAACACAAAATTTAGATTGTGTGAATTTCCATGCATACATTAATTATATTTTCTAGGTACTAAATATGATAACTAGCTTAGTATAATAAATTTTATCATACATAAATGATTACTTATTATTTTCAAGTGTTCATCTATTCTTCCAAGACTCAAGTCCATCACACAGATCCAAAGTTGCTACTAATTACCCATTGAGGGCATCCTATACACAACTTCTAGTTTGTTAGGTTATATCATTATATACTACTCATATTTTTGCTAACTACTAATACTATAGACTCAGCTATGTATATATTTTCTCTTATACATATTTGCACCACATGTTCATGCATACTTTAATTTATAGATTTCCTAGTTTAGATTTTATTGTGTCTCCCTATTTCTACATTTATTCAAGGTAATTTAAATATTCCATTATTTTATGTCTATATGCCAATTCCTTACATTGTATGTATGCTTTGGACATGTGCCCATGTCCTTGTGTGTGCCTTATTGATTGTGTATATGGACATTTGAACATGTATTTCCATGTGGATCTAATCCAACCTTATTGTGTATATGGACATTTGAACATGTCCTTTTATGTATTTATTTCTTAGATTTAGTGACATGTGCCCATGTCCATTGTATTGTGGCCCCTTGACCTACTTTACATGTCTCATGTGTGTTGTATGTATGATTTCATGTATGCATCATGGCCATGACACTTATCTCTTTATTTTTTATTGCATACCCATTTTTTTATGTCATAAGTTCCCTCATGCATTTCCCCTTCCTTCTTGGATGCCTTGATGGATATCATGCCCCATCCACCAAGTAGTTTACATAGATTATTCTTAAATTATTTATTTCATACACATGTTTATATAGTTATATCTATCTTTAAATCCTTGTGAATATTAGATCCAACATAAATTATACATTACCAACTTATGCTCATATTATCTATTACATTACGAGGTCATGTATACACATTATATTGATTTATCACATAGATATCATATGTTTCCAGCCTAACACACATCATGTAGAGATTTTATTTTGAGGATAATTATTTCAAAGGTAAAAAAAACTCCCCTCAAAAGAGGGGCCATTCATAAGGCTTTGTCATAGATATCAAGCCATTTGAGTGTACTTAAAGTATTTTTATAACACACAGACATATAATTACAGATCTTATAATCAAGAAAACATAATGGAAAATAAGAGATAGAGATTAGTCAATTTGGTAAAACAGTGTCACATAGGACACTAGTATGGTGTATTACTATCGAAGGAACTGCACTACTATCTAGTAGCCCTAGAAATAGGAAAATATACATTTGATAGAAGAACATAGCAATTATAGCCCAAATTTTCATAATTTTAGTCATAGGTTATCAAATTTGATTAGTTTATGCTTAATTTTCCACAAAATCATACCAAGTTTGCTTATATTTGGGGCATCATGTGTGGCATGATCACTCCCATTTAATTTTTAGATATAAATATACATAGATTACTACAACTCAATCTAGAATCCATATTCACAAATATTAGAATGGGGGCATGTGCACAACACATTATTTCTACATGATCAGTTTTGCACCATATCATCTTAGATGGAATGATAAATCCATGTCATTATCCACATTATATATTTTAGGCACCATTTACACCAGGTTTCACACCATATTGATGTCTTATTCTATCTATAGTAGTTGTAATTTCTATGTAGTCCCTGAGTTACATTCATGAGTGCCCAAGAGGCTCCTTGGCCATTTCACATTTCAAAGTTTTTGAGTGGCCCCAAATCTATCCTACATAGTTTCAAATACATCATATAATTTTATTCATAAATGCATCTACTACGCATGGGTAGGTAATGATGGAGTCATAGCTTAATTGAATTCTTGATCCACCTACATAGGAGGGTTGGACAAACCATCAATCCAATCCAAGTTATTCATAGTGTATGATTCATCAAGTAGGGGTGGGAAATGACAGTCAAAAATGGATTGATTTATTGATCCATCCACACATGGGGATTGAGCAATCCATCAACTTAGTCCAAACTATTCATTGGTTTGATCACTAGTTACACACACATAGAGGTTGTCACTAGGTTTTTGCATTGATTCATGTACCCAATAAGGTGTATTTGTTCCTTTCCTCTCTCTCTCTCTCTTATCTCTTTACTCAATTTTTTTATTTTTTATATTCTTTAAATAATGGCTAATTCATACATGTTTCATTTAAAAGACATGCAATGGAGCACACTTAAAAAACTCAGACCTAGATTCATAGGCTTCACCTCATAGGTAATTCTATGTGCACTTATTTTTCCTTTATCTTATTAATTTCAATTTGTTAAATTTATATAATATGTGTGGGTTTAAATATAGTCATATAAAATGTTACTTGAGTGTAATGAATGTCATTTGATACCAGCCATCCTTAGCTTAGCCATAGACCTAACTTAGGGCCTCTTTCAACCCTTATCTAACTTTTTTGTGGGTGTTGCACATCTTGAGACATCTCAAAATTCATCCCTAACTTTACCCTAGGGATCCAAGCCCCTAATGCTTTAGGTTCTACCACCTAGACACTAGCACACTTCTTTAGACACTAGTGCATCATGCTAGTGACCATAGGACTATGCTAGTGACTCTTTCCTAATTTATGGATATGTTTTTAATTGTTAAGACACCTAAGGTTGACTTAGACCTATTTCACACTCCTAAAAATCATGATATCAGTATAAATACATGACTTTAAACCCTTTACCCACTAGATAGAAATTGGATACAAATACCCTCAGACAAGCTCAATACAAGTGGTTTACAATCAAGGTCATTGATCCCTATTCTTCCCTAATTTTGTATACAACCATCATAAGCTCAAATTAAACATATTTCTATTCTCAATCCTCTCTCAAATCACTCAATTTGACACTCATACTAACATTAACTTGCACTTTCTCCAACACTTAGATTGTGAGAACTACATTGGGTTTGATCCCCTCTCAAGGTATTGGTATGTTGTCAACTCTCAACACAACAGGATGTTGAGGATGTCTATCCTAACAAGCTAACATCACACTTTTGATACTTGTGCTCTTCAAATACCCTAACAACATAGAAATATATGGTTTTCTCACAAATCATTCAAAAATAGTGTATAAATAGTGAATTAGGGATCATCCACATAGGCATAGGTATATCATACTTAGCCAAAGGTGCATCCTAAATATCACATGATTTTTACACAAGGGATACTATCACAATATGGAATACACTAACATAATGTGTTATTATCCAAGGTATTGTTCTATTGTTCAAGAGGGTTTCTAACACCTAGATCCTATTTTCAACACTTAAATTACCTTCAACACCAATTTTCATTCCCCAAATCATTTGTCTCATTTAATTTCTAGATAATTACTTATTTGTGTCATTCATTACTATTTTTAGAAATATTAGATTAGGTCAATTTTTACACAAATCAATGGATGTATTTTTTTCATATCTATCCCTTGATTTACTATACTCAGTCCCTTTAACAACCTAGGATTTACATTCCATTAAAAGTTAAATAAATAAGCAAACTAATGAATACATTTATTTGGGATACAGTAAAGATTTAAAGGTATATTGGCTCCTTGACCCATAAAATAAGGAGGTGTTCATCAACAAGGATTTTATGTTTGATGAAAGAGTGGAAATGATCCACCTTCCACAAATGCATGTGATACAGGCATTAGACCCATGACTTTACAACTGGTGATAGTGTAGTAACATTAATGATGGTCAACCAAGACCTCCAATACCACTAACCATTGATCAATGTATGCCTAAGTTTTTTACAAGTACAATATGAGATGCTAGATTAGAGGAGTCACTGACACATCTAGTTCAAGACTAAGGACTCACATAATGACTCACAAAGAGGTAAACATGGCCTTTATGAGTAGAGTTGTAGAAACATTTAATCCCTCTATAATAAGATTATCCCAATAATAAAAACCTTATAAAGATTCCATAGATTCATAAAATTAGTTATTGAGGAAACACAACATTTGGCAGCTTATTTATCTTCCACTAGGGAATAATTCCATCAGATGCAAATGGATATTTAAGACCAAGAATAAGGAAATATTTTTATCAAAGGGATACACTCAAAAATAAGGCATTGACTGTGATGAGACTTTTTCTCCCACAACCAATATTAAAACAATCAGAATGATATTTTCCATGGCTACACAATTTAGATGGAACATTCATCAGATGAACATTAAAAGTGATTTCTTGAATGGAGATCTACATGAATAAGTATAAATGACCCACCTAGAAGGATATGTCAAATAGGGTTAGGAGTAAAGAGTATGCAGACTTATCAAGCCAATGTATGGTCTTAAACAGGATCCAAAAGCTTGGTATATAAAAATAAATGAGTATCTTGTATAACATGGATTTCAAAAGAGTCATATGATCCTAAAATCTACCTCAAACAATAAGCGGGGAGATTGTTATAACAATTATTTATATTGATGATCTATTCATCACTAATAGTTCAATGAATATAATTGATGCTACAAATAATGATCTCAAGTGATTGTTCAACAAGACAAATTTGAGGCTACTACACTATTGTATTGGATAGAAAGTTTGGAAATAAAGGCACAATATCTTTTTATCATAGTTGAAATATACCAAAACATACCTTGAAAAGTTTTAGATGATGGATTGTAAACCAATGGCCACACCTATGGAGATAAGACTTCAATTATCTCATGCAAATATTTCACCACCAATAGATTCTACTCTCTATCGATAATTTATTAGGAATCTTATATGTCTCACCTACATTAGACCAAATATCAACTATGTTTTTATCTATCTTTCACACTTCATGTAGGAACACAAAGTAATCCACTAGAAAGCAACTAAATGGATATTGAGATATGTTTGAGGAATAGTGGAATATGATCTAGTATACAAGAAGAATGAAAAATTATTCTTGATGGGATACACAGGCATAGATCACATAAGTTATGTTGATGACAAAAATCCAATTCTAGATTTGTATTCTTTTTGAGATTTTGTCCAATATTATGGGGTAGCAAGAAGCAAAATTGATTTTCACATTCTTCCATAAAATCAAAATATCTATTTCACTAGTAGTTGTCTATGAAGTGATATGGATATGTTGCATTATTTTAATATTGGGAGCACCACAAGATCAATATACAACTATTTACTATGACAACTAAGGTTTTTTACAACTTATACATAGCCCAATGTTTCATGAGTGCACAAAGCACATTGAAGTTAATATAAAATTCATATGCAAACATGTTTAGTATCACAATATAAAACTCTAGTATTACCCCACTCAAGATCAATGTGCAGATATTCACAAAGTCACTTGAAAATGATAAGTTTAAAGAATTCAAAAAATCTCTCTCTTGTACCCTTAAGACTATCATCCATGAAGGGGGAAAATGTTAGAATAATAGCTTACTAGCTCATAGTCTAGGAATTGTAACTACACCCAATATTAAATAATTGATGCATTAGTAAATAATGGTAGTTTTAGGTTGTTTT